>BPLS01000713.1:862096-874596 GCA_019656275.1 Rhododendron kiyosumense
ATGTAGTCCCATTCAATTTGGTTATTTAAAGAGAAAAAATTGATAATTTTGTTTATCCAAAGTCAAGAATTTGTTACGATTTAAGGAGTTGCTAAGTATGATGCTATATTAGCATTGCTAACTTAAAAAATCTTTTTATTTTGATTATGCCATTTGAGACACTCTAATACAATATAGTTTAAGCAGATCATATTAGTTCCAAGGTAGTTGACGCGTTGATTGTTAACATTTGGTTTTGACACAAATGCAAAAAGACATCAAATCTAAAATGACACGATACAAATACGACACTAGATGCTCATCCCTAGTTTGACTGTATAAGAGCATTTTCAACCCATCTCTAAAATTTCAAGATAGAGAATGAATGTGATATATTAGAAGGAGACTTTGTAATTTATTTTCAATTTTTGCACTTTATGAGAGAATATAAGAGGGTGCTTATTAGATATTTAGATCTCCAAATTGTCTTTGATTCTCCAACTATGAAGATGCTACTCCCATTTTGAAGACAAAACCTTTAAAAATTATGCCACTCTTAGATTCTCTAATAAAATACAAAAAAATAAAAATAAATTATAAAATTTCCCACCAATATTCACCTCTATTATAGAATTTTAAATATGGATCGGAGATGCTTGGCGTAAAGGTTAAAAAATGAAATCCAGGGGTGCCATGTGAAACTCGCCCAAAGTTTAACAAGTTTTGGTCGGGCCGGACTGAACCCTTGGTGGGTGATCATCGACTTGGTTAGAGAGAGAGAGAGAGAGGAGCGAGACTGGTTAGAGAGAGATCGAAAGAGAGAGGAAAATCTGATCGGAGATGGAGGTGCCAGGATCGTCGAAGAAGATGATCGCGACGCAGGCGGAGATGGTAGAGGCGAGGGTCCCACTCGCCTACAGAGACCAGTGCGCCCACCTCCTCATACCCCTCAACAAGTGCCGTCAATCGGAGTTCTACCTCCCTTGGAAGTGCGAGGGCGAGCGCCACGCCTACGAGAAGTGCGAGTACGAGCTCGTCATGGAGCGGATGCTCCAAATGCAGAAGATCCGTGAACAAGAGGAGGCCAAGTCGAAGCAGTCACAGAAACAGGGCACCAACGCCATTCCTCTCATCCCCAAGACCGCCAATGCTTGATTTCCGATTCTGTTAGACGGTGATGTTTTTAGTGCTTTATTTTTGGATAATTTGAATAATGGGTATCTATGTTTCAAATACAATCTAGGGTTTCCGATTGGGGATTTACTGTGTTTTTGTTTGGGTCGAATTTCGGAAATCTCTGGTCACTCTTATTAATGTTGTTGTTTCTTATGCTGTATCTTGGGCGTTTCAATAATGGGTATGTTCGTTTCAAGCACAAATTCGGGTTCTTGATTGGGGAATGTTGACCTTTGGTCTATTGTGAAACCTTTGTTCTGTTACACCTATTCAGTAAAATAGGTTGTTTTTTTGTTTTGTTTTGCAACGATGATATCTTTGTTTCAAGGATACACAATCTTGGGCTTCTTGCTGGGGGTTTTCACTGTTTTGTGGGTAAGAAGCATAGATACGGCTGTGGATACAGACACTATATGATATGGATTATTGGATATGATGGTACCTGAAAACCTCAAGCAAGTATGGGTATGATAGGTTTACTAATGTTATTTTGTAGAGTATGTTTTTAAATATTGACAGACACGAAAAGTCATGAATTACGGTGTATGAGTCTTATTTTAAACTTTTAGTACCTTTTTTCTTCTTCTTGGTTTTGAGGCTAAATTTTAGTAGCTTGTGTAGATGTTCCATCTCAATATCAACTTTACATTGTTTACTCGAAGTATCAAGCAATGTTTTAAAAAGTGAGCCTAAGCGCGAACTGGGCTTCAACTAGTTGAAGCAATGAGTAGGTGGCAAATTGCAATTGAGGTGCACATGGTGCTAATTGCAAGCCTCATTAAGTGCGCACTTAAGCACAGGCTCGGCAAGGTCTTTGTATGTAATCAATGCCAACCAATTTTTTTAACTCTATAGAGCGCTTAAATGATACTATTAACTATTAAGTATGGATACGCTATGATATGTACATATGCCAGTGGAAGGGTAGCTAATGATTATCTTTTTCTGTAAGATATACGAATGCATCAAAAAACTATACATTGTGATTATTCGTTCCAATTTGTGTTTGTAGAATGCCGCACTTTCAATTTCGTCCAAGTTTGGATACGTAGTCTGCAGTATTCAAAAAGTATAAAATACTTGGAGAAAAATGGATGAAAATGAATTTCCTAATTATACTTTGAGTTAGGGCATGTCAAATACATATCCACGACACAAGTATCCGATAATGGTACATTACAGATATGAGTGCCTTCTAGTAGCTCATTGGTTTGTGGGTTTTGTGTTGTGCTCTGATATCTGACAGGTTTTAAGTTGGTAATCTCTGATCTGTTCTACGTGTTGACTAAAACCCTGTTGCCTTTTCTTCTTTATTTTGGGGTTTGAGTAATGGTATATTAATTAGAGGACTTCAATAATGGTTTGTAGGGGTTTTAATGGGGTGTTGATTGTGTTTGTGGGCTGTTTAGTTATGTTGTAATGTATGATTATTGATGGGTTTAATTGATATTTGGAAATCTATGTGGTGTTCTACCTATTCAGTCCTAGTATGTTGTTTCTAGTGCTATATTATGGATTGGGAATTGTTGACTGTATTTCTGAATTCTGAGTTGTTTTCTTGTGGTCAGAAATTTGATGGGTTTGTTGTACACGTGCAGTCAATATATTGTCCTTTATGCTTTATTTTAATTTTCAAAATTTTCGTATCTTCGGTTCATTTACTGATATGCACAATCTATGTTTTCTTGATGGGAGATTGTTGAATGTGCTTCTGTTTTTTCCCCGTTACTGTTTAATATTCGATGGGCTTAGTCAATATTTTGTTTACTCTCACCAAATGAAGGGTGAATTACCTGCTCAACGTGCAGCTCGAACCGATGACCACAAGGTTAAGAGCTTTGCGCTCTAAACCAACAGCTACTACTCCAGGTGGTTAATGTTTGGTTATATATGGTCTGCTCCGTCTATTCAGTCAAACTTTGTTGTTTTCTTTCACTTAATTTTTTTTTTTTTTTTGGCATCTTGGTTCTGAGGACTTGATATTTGCATTGTCTAGGGTTTATGAGTTGTTCCGTTATGGTCTGATAGTGGGTTAACTGAGTATTTTGAAATATTGAGTCTGTTCCATGCGTTGAGTCAAATGATTTTGTTTGCTTCATCTTTAAATGCTTTGTTTTTTAGTAAGTTACTTAGTTTCAAGGACTGGATTAATGGTATCTAGGGTGCATGGAGTGATTTAAACTACCTATATAAACAGAAATCTCAGTGTATGTATGTAATATTCATGATGGCTTTGCAAATCACGATATAGATATAGTCTGAAATTCCCTTTTGATTCTTTGATGGCACTCACATTTGACCTAAGTTGTTGGTTTTAAAACATGTTATGCGACCAAGCTGATAATGGTGTTCCACTGGCAATGATATTTCTAGCTGCTAGCTTTAGCGATCATCTATGCAGCCCACAAATGATGGTTTCAGGACTCACCATATACTTGGTTAGAGAGCTAAACTCTTGTACTCTATTTCCTCCTTTGAATTCTCTTTTTATTGTTCCCTTCTGCATGTTTTGATTTTATCCTCTAGGGTACGAGAAACCATTAGAAAAATAAATAGGAGTATTTTATTCCATGGGAGGAGTTGGAACTTGGCCTACAATAGTCCACGTAAAATGGAAGACCTTATGCCACCGTAGATATAATGTTACCACCGAATAACCGAATTGAAAAACTTAAGATTCTAGCTGTTGCTATGACCCTTTACGCTCTTTGCCTCTTTCCCTTTTGTTTATTTGATACATGACTGAATTGGGTATGGCTGATACTGGACTTGACTGTTGAGGATTAATATTGGTGGACATAGACCGTGCAAATGTATTTATGATTTTTAGTCTTATCTATGCTTCCGCCTTCCTGATAGTTTAGATCATGTATTAGTAATTTAGTATAGTAGAGCTGAGTTGCATGTATCATTGATTTATTTGTAACATGTCCCTATATTTATTTCGTAATGGTAGCACATTGGCTTTGCACTGATGAGGCATGGATAACCAGAAAATGCTGCCTTAAGTTAAGAGACTAAGAGTATCTTATACTTTTGGATATGGTGAAACACCTGTACATCCGTATTCGTACCTGTTATGCCAAAAGTATAGATCTTTTTTTTTTTTTTTAAATTAGTCTTAGGTCCACTATAAAGAACTTGAAGAGTCTCTAGTCCACCTCCTAAGTTGATAAAGTCTGTAGTCCATTTTTAACATTTTATAGTAGGCCCAGTCCACTCCATTTCAATTTAATACTTATACCCTCCCGCCACATCATCGCCGGGACGTTGACCGGTGCCGGGAAGTTCGCCGGAAAATTGGTTGGCGCTGGAAAGTTCGCCGGAAAATTTAGGCACTTTCATATGGTTCTAAGGTGCACTTAGTTTCACAGGATTTTAGTGATTTAGGCACTTTTAAGCACTTTCATAGGGTTTTTAGAGTGCACTTAGTTTCATTGGGTTTTAGTGGTTTAGGCACTTAGTGGGTGTTTGGCACCTTCTTTTTCACCTTTTCATTTTTAACTTTTTACATTTTTTGTTGTTTGGCTAGCACATGAGAGAACCCATTTTGGAGAATGACTTCTCAAAACCCAGCTTTAGAGAAGCGAAGTGAAAACTAGCTCAGGAGGTCCTTTTTGCATTTTCCCATTCTTGCTCATTTTACCCCAATTCTTGAAAGACCCATTCACCCTCCATTTAACTTGTGCTTGATACATTAAGTGCTTCCAGTTTGAAAAAATTAATTTGGTTCCTAATGTATAAGTTTTATTTTTATTGTCGTTTCGTTTCTTGACAACTTCTTACAATACATATTGTATTTCATAGTCTTTTTTTTTTTGGTCCTTTATGGATTTGAGTTAATAGTTATTGTAACGAGGTGGGCTTATTAAGCAAGTGGACTAGGGACTCTACAAATTATTGAGGTGGACTAGAGACTCTACAAGTTCCTTGTAGTGGACTTATCATTAAATCTCCTTTTTTTCCTTCTATCATTTTTTGATACGGCACCAGTGCTTCGGGGTATGGTCCACCCTTGGTGACTTTTAAAGGGTTTCAATTGGGGTCAAATTGTTATGCTATGTAGCCCCGACACGGCACGGATAACATACATACACGACATGGACTCTGGGACATGTAAATTTGAAAATTGGGACGGCATGACACGTTGGGGGACACGTTTTAGAAAATATTTGTGTATACTATTATATATGAATAAAAAATAAAGAATAAGGCTCTAATTGTAAAGATGCTACACATAAGTTAACCACCTTAAATCATATTTATCTTTCATAAATGTATTCAAAGGAAAAGCTTTTCTTCATTTATGTGTCTTTATAATCAATTAACTATCATCCGGCACATAAAAACTATGACTTCCCTAAATTTTAATTAGAGTCTACTATTTTGTTTCACCCCTCCAACTTGTTTTGCAAGTGTTCCGAGAATGTCTGGAGAACTTTTTAAAGTGTCCTATGAGTGTACAAACTAAAAACGCTGAGTGTCTGCCGAATTTGATTGAGATGAATTATGGCAAGCTGTAAGTAAGGGTCTCCGAGCTTGATCTGCTGTTCTGGAAAGCAGCCCTTTCGATTTGAGTGTCGGCCATGTGTTCGGAGACTGTCGGTGTACGGCAAGTGTCACGTGACCTCCGACAAAGTGCCTGTGCTACTTAGCTGTAACGTAAATAGCACGTGCTTAAGATTAAGAGAAACATACTATCTCTTCACTAGAAGGAAGACAAGGCCTAGCTGCTCTCTCTCTCTCTCTCTCTCTCTCTCTCTCTCTCTCTCTGGAATAGAGAAATATGGAGAAAAGTAGAAAGGATGGAATTTCTTGTTTTGATTTGATCTGTGTGATTCTTTATCTTCTTTAATGCTAGTCGTATCCTATTCTTTAGCATGATAAAATAATGAAAATAATTAGTTTCTATAAATGTACCTTGCTGTACCCATGTCAATTTTTTTTAGTGTTACCGCATCAGAGAATCTGTATCTTACTGCATCCGCATCCCATATGCGTTCTTCATAGTTCATAGTGTTGCACTGACCATTAATTTTTAGTTTCTTGCAGTAATAATATTTTCTTATTACTAATCGTTTCACAGACATCATACTTGCGGCATTCATGTTGGTTCTCAGCTGTATTACTCTTGCATCATGTGCATCACATTATTACCGTGCCCCATTTTAATGTACATTATGACTTCAAGTTCCTTGTCTTTTTACCTTTTATACCTGTTTGAGTAGTGCTGAGATCTGTTGAAACTTTTCAAGTTTTGCATTTGGCTGTGGTGTTAATTGATACAAGAATCAAACATTGGTTTTATGATTTTATATGCATCCTAAAAGATGGAGAAAAATACATCACATTAGGACTTTGACGGAAACCTCTAGGAAGGTGTTAGATGAAACAATTTACGAGTCACCAACAAACAAGACTTGGATTTAAGTTAAGCTCTTCAGGGTTGATGAAGCATTTTCCCATGAATGTCATGTGTTTCTCCTTTTCTTCAAAGCCTGGTACTCGAAGTTTTAGTGTTCTTAACCTTGTATACTGTAAACCTATTGAAGCACATGGTAAATGAACAGTAGATCTTGAACAACATCTTGAGCTGCTATTGGAAATTAAAGGAAGAAATAGTATGAACACAAAAGAAACTACTTTGAGTATGTTGTGTTCATTTTCATTCTTTTTGTACTGATGGATGTCAGTATACAATGTGGAGAACTGTCGTGTACTCAAATTTACCTGGTTGAACGTATTTCAATTCAGAATATTTCCATAGTATCTCAACTTGACCTGGTTTTATCATATAGTGCTTACTCAGTACTTGACATCATCTGTTTCATCTATGACTTTCTAGTAAATACCGAACTTGACGTTCTATGACTTACTTCCAGCATGGTGGATTGGTAGTTAGGTAAGTTGGTAAAGTTTTTGTATGCAGTTTTGTATTTCTAGTGTATGCTATCATGGTCTTCTACTTTCCTGTACATAGTTCATTAACTCGACAGTCGACATGCTTTATGTTACATGGATTTAGCTATGGCTTCTGCTGTGGATGTCTTCAGTGGTTCGACGACTTGGGAAGAAAGGTACTATTTTTATACAGTATTTGTTTGGATGAAATATGATTTTCCATAACAAAGAGTAAGGCTGAAATCGGTTTGGTTCGGTTTGATCCGTTTCCCCCATAGAGACACCCGCAAGGAATTAGAAAGTCAGAATCCAACTTCAAGAAGTTGGCCAAGGTCAACATTGCCACATATGCTTAATCCATCCTTACGTATGTAGTAATAGTTGTTTTTGTGGAGATGCTAAGGACATATGAGAAGTCAGAACACAAATTAAAAGTTTGGCCAAGATCAAAATTGTCATGCATGCTTAATCCATGAATACCTATTTAGTGAGCGTTGTTTTTGTGTTCTTAAAGTTACCGTTATTTGTGGTTTTGTCCAAGGTTTTGGTTTCAAAGAACAGAAAGAATTATATTAAGTGATCATCCTGTTTCAAAAAAATATCTGATCGGTAAATCTTAAACAATATCTTGAGCTGATGCTGAAGGATTTATCACAACTTGGAATTCCGAGACTAGTTTAGACTTGAGTAGCTGTAGTCTCTAGGCTCTAGCTGTATTTCGAAAGGGTCCAGAAGGATGTTAGCTTTCTTTTTGAACAGTATTAAACTAGTAGTAGTAACTAGCTTGTTAAAAGTGTGGGTGGAACGAATAAGTGAGAGAGAGTTCAGGTTGCAAGTATGCTAACATTTGTTTGATTTGATCACATGTATATAAAAACTGAATAACCGGAAGAGAGTTTGGCGTAATCAACACTGGCATGTTTCTGGTGTTTCTCTGTGGCACCTTGCCAACCTATATTTGGTGGTGCGTCTTTGTACATGCATGGTTGTCCAAGGTGTATGTGCCAACCTTGTTGGGAGATTCATTTCGGTGATGCAATTGTTTGGAGCCCTGCTTTAATTGTGCTTTGTTATCTTGAGATAAATAAAAAGTTTTTTACTGCCCGGAAAAGATTGGTGAACCAATGGTTTCTTTAGGTGCCTTTTGTTTTTGTGGACATTACACATTTTGGTTTCCTGCCGGTGATTAAGAGGATTTCACTGAGGTATATCCAGATAGTCACTTAGCCAGAAGAAAATATTCCAGTTGTAGTATCTGTAGCCTGTTGGAATGGTGTGTTACATCCAACTGAATGATCCTAGAAATAGAAATTTATCAGTGTAGGTTCTATTATAAATTTGAAAGGAATGGTAGCAAGATTTAATTTATTTTGTTCCCGGATCAACAAATTGGTGGTAGGGTGGAGTTGGCTTGGAGGGTGAACTTTGTTGATTTTTAAACACTTGGATATTGCAACTATATGTTGTTAGACCTATGTGGTATGTCTGCAATAGTAGTATATTTTATGAAATGAAGTCGTAGGATCATCTCTTGTTTGGGCAGCGACTCATGCATGAGAATTTTGCATGGTTTACGCGAAACAGTGAGATTATTCTTGTTAGAGATTGGGAAACCTGCTAGTATGTTGATGAGTTCATTCTGGTGTCACCCTCGCCGAATCCTGTGCTAATCTTCTGTTGCTGGTATGGTAATAAGGTGGGAGAATCTCAGTTTAATACTCATTCCAACCCTTTTGGGTTTGGGTGTATTGCTAGCGCGTGCTCAAATCATGCTGGATTCACCATTTAAAATCACATATGACGCTATCTTTCAAGTGTTGAATTTCTTTCTTTTAATCAAGTTAAAAAATTGATGCATTTCATACTCCTATACTTGTGATGTTAGAGCATGGTATTTCAGTGCTAATCATTAGACTGTAAGAGCGGTTATCGTAAATAAATACAGTAAGAAATAGATGCCCGGCTAGTTGTAATTGTTGAAAATCGAAGACTTGTTGATATATTTATAGTGTTATTAAAATTTGGATAGCTACAACACTTGGTGGGGAAGCACATCCATCAGATAAATATTTGGCTGATGAACCAACTTGCATTTGGCTAATGTTTCCCAGTTGGAGGAGACCTATATTCAAGGCCATCAAGAATTTTGAACACAACCCTTTTCTTTCTGTAAATTGCTTTTCCCACCCCCTGATACACACACCCCCATGGGACCCATGCCAAAAGTCCAAAATACCCCTCCCTTTTAATTAAATTCCAGTTTTATTTAATTTCTTAATTCCTTTATCTTATTTATATAATTCATTTATGTAATTATTTAATTTTCTCTTTTCTTTATATCTTTTTTCTCTTTTATTTATTCAATATTTTTTTATATTTTTTCTCTTTTATTTATCCAAAATACCCCTCCTTTTAAACTAAATTCTTTTTTTATTTAATTTCTTAATCCTTTTATCTTATTTATTTAATATTTTTCATGTAATTTTATTTCTTATTTGTTTCTTTGTTTATCTATTTATCTCTTTCTTTTTTTCCTTCAATCTCACTATTGTAATGTGCGCGCTAATATGAGAAAATTGGCATATCTTGGGATTTGATCGGACAATGTTGATAATTTTGGGCAGTCTAAAACGTTCTCAAGACAATTACAATATTGCAAAGATCAATCTATTTAATCACCGAATTTGGGAAGTCAAAAATGTTAATTTGTATGCCAATTATAAATGTGGCCTATTATTAGTTCAAAAAAAAGACAAAAATGTTGATTCGTGTGCAAAGAATATTTATTTAATATTTTGTATATCTTTTTCTCTTTTATTTATTTAATATTATTTAAGTGCTCCGATTTTTAATCCGACTGAACTAGTGCGAAGATCTTTTTTTTTTTATTGTTTTATCCTAAATGATTGTAATGAATTTTTGGCTCTAAAGCCTTTCAACGAGCATCCTAGGGCTTCTTATTTGGTTTCAGGGGCTCTCTTAGGGTGCCCATTGAAAGGTCTTAAAGCAAAAAATTCATTACGACCATTTATGATAAAATGATCAAAAAAATAAAATTTTCTCAACGGTTCAACTGGATTGAAAATCCGAACACCTATTTTTTTTACATCGTTTATATATTAAAAAATATAGTTAAAATATTAAGTGTTTCAATTTTCAATCTGTTTGAATCGGTGCAAAGATATTTTTTTGATCATTTTATCTTAAATGGTCATAATGAATTTTTGATTCTAAGGACTTTCAATGGGCACCCTAAGAGAGTCCTAAAACTAAATAAGGAGTCTTAGGGTGCTCGTTGAAAGGTTTTAGAGCCAAAAATTCATTACGATAATTAAGGATAAAATAATCAAAAAAATAATATCTTCTCACCGGCTCAACTGGACTGAAAATTGGAGTACTTAATTTTTTAATCATTTTTTCATGTATTGTCAATACATACTCAATTATAATAAAATAAATTTTCATTTAAATTTATTATTATTGATTAATTTTTTTTTATTTATTATTCATTGTTAAGAAAAATTAATTAACTAATTAAAATTATATAAAGTCAAATTTAATTGAAAATATAATTTGAGTTAATTAAATTAAAATTAAATAAGTAATTAAATAAATAAATATATAAAATTAAGTAAATAAATAAAAAGAATTTAGTTTGGGGTAGAGAATATTTTTGTCGTGGGGGTGAGGTCGGGGAGAGGGTGGTGTCAGGGGAGGGGGGACAAGTAGCTCCTCTTTCCCCACTACCCAAACTAAAAACACCACTTTACAATTTTGGCCGTTATTACTCAAAACACACAGTCACACACCACTACCTTCGTCCGAACTTTTTCATCCCTCAAAATACAACCATCAAACGGCCAAAATTAAATAGCCAAATCTGTAACGCCCCTAATTTTAGGTACGTTAATGAAAGAAATTTATTACAGAATAAGCGAGTCACTGCTCATTATTACAAAACGGCTCTCATAGGAGCATTTGAAATTCAAAAGACAACAAAAGGGAACTAAGAAGTCCTATTCTACGGCTTCTCTTGCTCCTCTAACCTAGCGAGTTCTTCGGCTCCGTACGCTTCCAAGGTGAATAGCTCGCCCTGTTCGTCTATCAAGTCTGACATATTATACCGGCGTCGCTACCCATATAATATGCCAGGGTCACCACAAAGGCAACACCATGAGCTACGAAAGCTCAATAGTATAATCCTACTACTAGCATCGATTTCCACATGATAGGTACATAAGCAGGGAAATAAAGACAATACTGATAACATGTTTACATTCGCTTGTAACTACCGTTGGCGTTTGACTCATCGTTAACCTTTTCATTGTTACCCTTTATCAAAAACACCTTTTTAACTCACCCAACCTCGATTCCGCCGTTCCGGGCTCTCGAGTATCCTCACAATGGTTCTGCCGCACCGGGTTCCCATTGGCACACATTGCATTGGCTCCGTAACACGGATAACCAAGCCATACACACCCAACCTCGATTCCGCCGTTCCGGTCTCTCGAGTATCCTCACAATGGTTCCGCCGCACCGAGTTCCCATTGGCACACACACACACACTTACGTAATACCCTTGAAATAGTCATTACGTAGTTTCGAAGATATTTTCCAACCCGAAAAACACAACAACCTTGTTAAACACACCCTAGGTGCCATGTTGCTACTTTCTTGGTTTTCGTGTCACGTTTTCATGCAAGACTTCGCGTGTGGGACTTTTACATACAACATGCATTCATTCCAACTTCGATATAGTATAATAAGAACATCTAACTCACGTAGCATGCTTGAATACCATAAACAACATAGTCATGCATTTTTACTTTTCAAACAACGATCAAAGTCACCTTTAAGCTTATAAAAAGTAAGTAGAGATTCACATAGTAAGATTTCAACTACTTTACAAAAATAAAGTGAGCAATTGAAAACTTAGATAAGGATCACTACCGTTCTCCTAGGCGGTGGTTTGGACGTCGGTTGAATTTCGGCAGCGTAACGGCCCTCCGATTGCTTCGAAAGGAAAAGTTTTGGAATACTTTTCCTAGAAACAACTTCCTAGCTATTACTACACTACTTTTAAGATCGTTGGGTGGTTTTGGAAGTGGTTTGGTGGTTTCGCTCAAGAACTCACAAGAACAAAGAGAGTTTTGAACTTAGAACAAAGAAACTTGGAATTCTAGAGAGAAGGAGGAGCTAATTGCTTTGAGGTGTGATTTCAAGTGAAGAATGACTCTCTATTTATAGGCAAAGGGTGCCCCCTCCCCCAAGATAGCCGGCCCTCTCTCTCCCTCAATTCCCCAATTTTTAAATCAAATCAAATCCAACTTTTATGGAAAAATCAAAGGAAAATCCTAGGTTTGCATGGCTGTGGTGTACCTTGGAGAGATTCTTGAATCAAATGGAGGGTTGAGATGGGAATGATACATGATCAAAGGGTTAAG
>BPLS01000713.1:885942-958723 GCA_019656275.1 Rhododendron kiyosumense
TGAGAAAATTGTGTTAGTGCTTGCACAAATTATCCTATTATGATTTTACCTTTTTTTTTTAATGAAAGGAAACATCCCTAATAGCACGTCTCTCAACGGTTTATCGGAGCAAGGCCAAATCACCCTATTTGGGTCCTCGTGGCAGGACAAATCCGAACGCGACTTGAGTGATGTCCCACTACCTTGAATGTTTACTTACATTTAAATTTTTAATTAGAATTTTATTTTAAGGCATCCTCATAATAGATTAATTCATACGTGGTGATATTTTACACCCGTACAAAATACTCTTAAAATTGGACGAGGATACGAGGATTCAATTTTATTTTTTTGGGGGATTTCAAAATTGGCCCCATCCTTTCACCATTAATGTGGTTTTGTGTGAGTTTGTTAGCCAGATATTTTAAAGAGGGTGTGTGAGTATATTTTGCCGAATACTTAACACAGGGTATGTATTCAAGTGAATAGACCCCTAAAAATTGAACATACACCTAAAAAAATTAGGGAATAATAAACCACAAGGACAAATCACTCAAATCATTTCTGATTTGTACAAAAGTCTATTTTATGTAAAAATAAATATATTAAACGCACAAGAGAAAGATGTTTTACCACAGTTAATAGCCCGAAAATTTGGAGATGCTCTAAACGGCGTTAAAGGAAATACCACAGCCGATAGCTCAAAAACCACTCATTCTATGAAGGGGAGCGCTCGGAGAGACCAAGAAACGAGATCTGCTTTAAACTCTTCACATTGTTGATGAAGCCCGAGCGCACACGAGAGAGAGAGAGAGAGAGAGAGAGAGAGAGAGAGAGAGAAGAATATGACACAATCCAACAAACTACTCTTAAAATTAAATTAGAGGAGGATACAAGATTCAAATTTCTTTTTGGGGATTTCAAAACTTTGGCCCCATACTTTCACAATTATTCTCAGTCAATACCACTCATACGTAATTTATCTACCTGGGGAAAAAAAAGGGGGAAATTGCATATCAGTGGACAAAGGGGCAAATATTGCCCAGGTGATGGGGTAGTTTTTCGGAATTCAAAATGCATGGAAAGGAGAAAATTATTTCCCAATACATGGAATTCAAAACAGGCATGGACACAAATGCCCCTTCTACTACACACGATGTCGTTCCCCTTTTATCTTCCACCCAAAACGAGTGAAACCCTCCCAGGCTCCCACCCAAATCACTCTGAAACCCCTCTCTCTCTCTCTCTCTCTCTCTCAGTGTGTTGCTCCCTCTCTCCTCCTCTCCGACGACCAGAGAAACCACCCTCTCTCTCTCTCTCTGTGTTGCGCTCTCTCTCTCTTTCTCGTTGCTCCGTTGATGCCGCCTCTCTTTGTTGCCAACTGACGACGACAGAGCAGCCCTCTTCCTTGAGCGGTATTCAGTGGGTTTCTGGTAGCGCTTCCTCGACTTCCATTATCGTCCAAGGTGAAGAGTTCTTAACCTACACAACTTCAATTTTATCTCACGTACTTAATATTATTTGGGACCATTTTTAGGTTCAAACTTTCCCTCATGCTTTGGTCTAAGTAGTCCCTTTAATCACTCTATTGCGTTTCCCCTATTAGATGATCCCTGTTTAATGAATCACAGGCGGGGAAAGATAGTATTTGCTTTGTACATCCAATTTCAGTGAATGGCGGTTAAAATAAGCCAGTTCAGAAACCACATGGAAAAAATTAGGAGAATTGTAGCAATCGTGTATAATAGGGACCCATATTACTTAGACAGCACAAACCAGAACATCCTAAACCAAGAGATTGGTGTACTCATGTTACTCAAACTCTTTGAACTTGACAAGCCTTGACTGCATATTTTGTTTTGGCAAAAAAGCCTCTTCCGCAGACCGGACTCGCCCCTTCCCCCTTCGTCCACCCATGTCGCCAATTCTGGAGATCATAATTATGCACACCAACTGTTTGGCAAAATGTGCCTTTTAAGACCAGTTGAAGATGTCGAACATGAGAGCACTTAAACAATAACAAAAGAAGTTGGGATGCTTTAATAAAAGAAAGGTGAAAGGATACACTAAAACTTCACATGAACGTATAGACACTTGCCAAAAATATGGTTCAGTAGAAAATTATTCTGACTCGGACAAAGATAGGTGCGTAAACAAGTTGTTTTTGTAGTCGCATTTTAAATGACTGTTTATTGCATCACCACTGACTGCCCTCCCTAGATGGCATGCTTGTGGACTGTGTATATGTGCAAAAATTATTGAGTGGGATTACGTAGTGTACCCCATTACCAATAGTTGGCTTGATCATATTGGTGGTGTGTTTGATTCCATAAGTGTGTATTTGCAACTCAGCATTTATGACCTGTCAAAAGTATACTTCTTTTAAAAGCACGAAGGTGTTTCCTACTTTATTACAATTACAATCCTACCGGAATACTGAAGGTTGTGTCTGTTATGCATAAATTGGTTAAGGAATTTTGATGTATTAGTTGTTTCATTGTTTTAATGTCTTGTTCATGTTCCACTCTTGGTCCCCCAAACATGATGCATGAGCACCGAAACTGGGATTACTGAAGGGTGGATTTTTCCTTATTACTGTATATTATTGTTGTCTTCTTCAAAAGTTGAATTAACTAATTCCACAACTTCATAATCTATTTAGCTTTGTCACAATTTTCCCTGTAATGATCTTGGCAAGGTTTGAATTAATGGAAGGACAACTGCACACAAACTCACTCATCGAAGAGCAGAAAACTAGCCACATCTACCAATTCATAGATTTTCAACACAACACCGTCATTTGGAAAAAAAAAACTACCAAATGGAGAGACGACGTCTGCCAGGTACTGTTTTTTCCTCCATTTCGTTTTCCCCAGACTTTGTTTGGAAGTTTGGATTCCCCTAAATTACAAATCAAATGCTATCAAATGCTATGGACTCTGCATCTCCAACAAATGAGAAGCCATAGCTCAGGCCAATCCCCACTTCCCATGCATTTGGAAGGGGTACACTAAAACGGTCATGGTACCAAGAACCAAAAATAAATAAATAAAACCTCTTAAAGGGAGAGATCCTGAGTTTGAATCCTCATGGAGGTGTTCAACTCTCTTGTAACAACTAACCGCTAATATTCTATTGTCTAGCCAAAAAAAAAATTAAAGTATCCTGATTTGAATCTTACCGTGGAGTGACTTTTTTTAGTTCTTTCCACTTTTTTCCTACAAGTCATATGCATGAGCTATATCCTTCCAAAAAAGAAGGGAAATGGAGTAGAAGACATAAAAAAATCATTACCTGGTAGTTCAGATTTGGGGAAATTGCAAATCAGTGGATAAAGGGGCAAATATTGCCCAGGTGATGGAGTAGTTTTTAGGAATTCAAAATGCATGGGAAGGAGAAAATTAATTCCCAATACATGGAATTCAAAACAGACATGGACACAAATACCCCTTCTACTACACGACGTTGTTCCCCTTTTATCTCCCACCCAAAACGATTGAAACCCTCCCAGGCTCCCACCCAAATCACTCTGAAGCCCTAGCGTCTCTCTCTCTCTCTCTCAGTGCGTTGCTCCCTCCCTCCTCCTCTCCGACTACCAGAGAAACCCCCCTCTATGTGTGTGTGTTGCTCTCTCTCTCTCCATCTCGTTGCTCCGTTGATTCCGCCTCTCTTTGTTGCCAACTGATGACGATAGAGCAGCCCTCTTCCTCGAACGGTATTCAGTGGGTTTCTGGCAGCGCTTCCTCGACTTCCATTCCCGTCCAAGGTGAAGAGTTCTTGACCTACACAACTTCAATTTTTATCTCACGTACTTACTATTATTTGGGACCATTTTTAGGTTCAAACTTTCCCTCATGCTTCGGTCTAATTGGTCCCTTTAATCACTCTATTGTGTTTCCCCTGTTAGATGATCCCTGTTTAATGAATCACAAGATCTTTCCCCGCGAATGGCGGGGAAAGATAGTAGTTGTGAATGATAGTAGTTGCTTTGTACAGCCAATTTCAGCAAATGGCGGGTAAAATAAGCCAGTTCAGGAACCACATTAAAAAAAATTAGGAGACTTGTAGCAATTGTTATAATAGGGACCCGTATCACTTAGACAGCACAAACCAGAACCTCCTAAACCAAGATATTGGTGTACTCATGTTACTCAACTCTTTAAACTTGACAAACCTTGATGCATATTTTGTTGTTTAGTCCATTCCAACCCTGAACATCTGTTGTCTTCATAATACGTAATCAGGTACAATCCAAAGCAAGAAAGAACTACTTTTTGATATCAAATCTATCTAGCCATAGAGATTTCTTTCACCAGTCTCATGGATCATTCCATAGACCAATATAAACTGGGTCTTTGAACCACTACTAAATGTTATCTCCCAATGGTCTAGTATTTGTGTGCTGTAAATTATATTTTGAGTTAATGAATATGTATGCTGTGGATAATGGGCACCACATATGAACTCAGTGTTCCGTTGCATTTTCCAGTTTAATGGAGTTTGAGAGGTTTTAATAACAGACATGTCACGACCCCATCCCAATAGTTGGATAATAGGAATGTCGTGACCGGCCAGTGGATCTCACTTCCACCCAAGGCCTCATAACTACTCCGTCCAAGAATACAGAAAGTTTCAACAATTTTTTTTAAAAACAAAGACTGCGGAAGCATTATTACATTAAACATAACACCATCAGAGCCTTAGCAAAATTACAACTTTTACAACACGTGGGTGATCTTACACAAAATGGGGAATAGTCAATTCCCGATTTGGTTTTCAAAATTTAGCTATACAATATCTACATGTCCACCGGGCAGCAGCATACTTCATTCCTACTCACCATAACCTATGGGAAAATAGTAAATTTTCATAAGCCGAAAGCTCGTGTGAGATACAACACCAGAGTTATACATTTTGCCATGGAAATAACATTCATACTTTCTTTGACATAACTTAACATAGCTTTCTCATGACTCCATAAGAGGAGGATTCATAACATCATCATCATATAATCTTACGATGCACATCCAACAGCTAAACATGAATAGGGGAGCGACCCCACGTGATGTGAAATGATCAAGTCACTGGCAGCTGGTGCCACATAACGTTCCTCCCTTATAACCCCTTCTTTGGTCGTGGTATCTTTAAAATCCGTCCCCCAGACTCGGGACACCGCTGTCTGGATGCATCAACTTCACCTTTGGACGACAAGGTGTTCATAGAATCATTCATTCTTAATCATAATCATTCTCATAAAATCATTGTCCATGGCATAAATGAGAGGCATAAATCATTTCATCAAATCTTGCTTTCTTGATAACTTGTATTCTTATCATAACTTTGGGCATATGAAACACATAACATAATTTGCTTGGAAAAAACAATATAACTAAGGTAGAGTATCTCACCTTTGATTTCTCGAGTGCTACGCTAAAGACTTGGATCGTTCTCGCACGTATTCCTCAGACCAACCTATTTGTCAATTACTTAAGTCACAATATGTTCAAAACTGTAATCAGAATATTCTTAGGCCTTCTCGATTGTGAGTCGGCCTACTGGGCATCAGAAGAGGTTCGGGGTCAATCTGTGGGTCCGCTATACTTAATCAAGTCATGTATCCCAAAAAAAAACAAACTTTAATTAGCAATTAAGCTACCTGGACATGGGTATGTACCTAAACAATCAGTAATTTAAAAAAACCCAAATTGACTTTGTTAATTCTTTTAGTCTAAGCAAAACAAGGTATGATTTAGGGCTAATCAATGTAGTAATTTGCGTATTCATGCCTTCCAGCACCTAATACACACTCATACACATTCTAATTTAATAATAGGTGCAAAGATAAGCAGCCTACACTACACACAGCAACAGCAACACTGCAATTGTTCCTTCATCAGGTTAGATTACGGGAAAAGGGGAGAAATATATGGGAAAATCCGACATGGCCGCTGCCGTGTGCGGTGGCTTGCGTAACGAAAACAGAAGGAGAGGGAAGAGGAAATTACCCACTGAAGTTTTCCGGCGGTAATCGAAGAATCTCGGAAGTCGGATCCAACTGGACGGGTTCGCGAGTTGCTCCTCTCTTTCTCTTTCCTTCCTTCACCGCTTCCTTTTTTTTTCTTCTAGCTGGTTCTAATCTTTTTCTTTTTACCCCTTTTTTATTTACTATTCTATTATACACACATATCTTAGATATTTTAGAGGTAAAACCTTCCCAAGTCATTCAGGACCAAAAAAAAAACGTGGACACCTGTACCACCAACTCTCCTAGCTATGCTACGTGTAACCCTGAGGCAGTTGGTATGTCAAAATTTTTAATTCTACTTCCTAATAAAATTTGCTCTGATTCAATTATTCATGTCCAGGTTCCGAACTCAAAAGATTACAACGTAGACTAATTAAAACGTGTAGCTTCTTAGGGTGTCATTCGCTTTCTAACGAAAAGTATTAAACCCCTAAAATTATATCGTGGTATACTCGTATCCTAAAAGTATTTACTAAAGTGCATTTATTTATTTATTTTTAATCTCGTAACCTAATTAGGATCACATAAGTATACTTTTAGATGCCGGGCCTGACAAGACACAACCTTCAAAATTATGGTGGCCACCCTTGCGGTAGACAGATTCTCAAACTTTTATAAACCAAGGTCTAAGAGACTCATGAACTCTACTCATCTAACTCTGGTCGACAAACTTGAAATGAAATCTACTTGTCATGTCCTCACATTATAGTTTTTTGACATGTCTTTTTATGAGTTTTTAGGCTTTGCCCAGCCACCCTTGATATGGATGAAGGAATACACTATTAACTTGGTACAAGCTAAAGCAAATATGACATTCTTTCAGATATCAGCTACCCACCTGCAAGATTTCTCCTCAGTCATCCTAATATTTACTTATGTTTGTCTCATTGGTCAATGTCTGGTCATTTCTAAGGTGTATATAACCATTTTTTCCTAGTTAAATCTATTGTGTATACTGAATCTAGAAAATTTCTACATTGAGCTATCATCACCTATGTTGTCAATATTTATGGACCGGGCTAGGACCTATGTTCAGAACTTATATGAATCCCTGCTGATGACTATTTTCAGAAAGTCAAGTAAAATGAGGCTTAATTAAGTTGAGTTATGAATGATAGTAGTTGCTTTGTACAACCAATTTCAGCGAATGGGTATGCAGATCCTATGCTATACCATTAGTCAAATGAAAGTTGAGTTCAGTCTTCATATTCTTATTGCACGAAACAAGAATAGCACTATTCGTTTGCGTCCATCACTTTTCACAGGTTTCTAAGCTGTCGCACTTTTTCTGGTTTTTGTTTTGTGAATGGTTAAGCAAAATCTCAATTTCCTTTGGCTCTGTTTAGATCTTGGTTTGTGGAACAGCGAAAGACAAGGTCTTAGAAAGCTGTCTGTGGTGAGTGGATATGTTATTCAACAAGTTTCATTTCTGTTTTTTCTTTGTTTCCCTTGCTACATGGACTCTCCAAGATGTATCATTTAGCCTTGTCAATATTTCATACTTGGAGATTATGGGGTATTGGTGGTCAAATTCATGTACTTGATACTCTTGTGGATTGTGTGCAGGATACTTTTGTAATACCCGTTCCGGATATTTAGTATCTTAAACTCATATTTTAATTGGATTATGTGTTTATGGGGTTAACTCATATTTGGTGGATATTTAACTAAACGCTATTGGTCGGAGCATAAGTAAGACGTGGTTCAGCTTGCATGTGATAAATCCCCTTGTGCCTTATATAGCAAAATATCCTGGTGATATTTATCCTTTTCCATTCATATCTTGTTTCTGCAGAGAGAGAGAGAGAGAGAGAGAGAGAGAGAGAGAGAAAAGAAGAAGAGAGGAAGAGGAGTTAGGATTTGAAGCCGTTTATCTTGAATTAAGGTTTGATCTTATTAATTCTTGCTTCCTTCTTGATTTCATACTTCTCTAGCTTCAATTCATGTCTTAGCTTGGTGTATGCATGCTGATTTGGGTGTGTTTTGAGTTGTTGAGATGGGTTTTTGGGTGAATTTCGTGGGTATTTTGGCTGCTGTCCAAACCTCGAAAATCTGCAGAAAAGGTCTCGATTTTTGGGAATTTTCGCCTTCTTAAACATAGAATTGAGTCTTGGTTCCTTTTTATGAAATAAAGTAGACTTGAGGCTTGTTCTTTGGCTGCTAGAATCACTCAAAATCGTTAAGAATTCAATTTATAGTGATTTTTAGAAAACTGCTCGGCAATCTGGAAATCTGGGCAGCTTACAGAGCTGCCTCTTTCATCATTTTTTTTTAGTTAAACGACCCTCCTGGGTATGGGTCTTTATGAGTCTGAAAGATTGATAAGTTGGTGACGTTTTGGTGTTGAAATTACTAAAAATTATTGAGTATTCGATTTTTAATGAATTTTTGAACACGGACTGTTCTGCTGGAAATTTTGCTTCACTACACAGGATTTTTGAGTTTGGAGGTGATTTTGACTAGGTTCTTTTATTGTGGAAAATCAGGGAAAAGTCAAGGATGAACTTTGATGAGTGATAATGGTGTGTACCAAATTTGGGATTTATTAGATGTATATTCTGAGTTTTGCGGATTTTACAAGTTTGTGTGTGTCTGCTGAGTTTTGTATTTGCTGCACTGACATGTTTTGGGAAAATTTTTATAACTCTTAGCTCGAGTATCGGGTTTGCGCACGGGTTTTTGATACTGAAACTAGACTGGGAATATGTAGGGGTTGTAGCTTAGTTTATACTAGGTTAAATCAATTTTTGATTTCAAGTTGATAGATGTGCAGAATCTGCAATTTTGGGCAGTTGTGTGTGTAACTTCGGACGAGCATAACTTTGTCGTCTGGACTCTATGTTGGGCAAATTTTATGAGAAAATTCATGTACTGGAGGTGTACTTTCTAATGGTGGTAGTTTTATGATATGATTTTAAACCTATAAGAAGTTATAGGCAGGATACAACAGGCTAGTCGTAGATTTCAAACCAAATGTAGCGGTTATGTGGTGTTTGGATGGTACGCTTGTTTAGGGACACTTCTAAACCTTTGAGTTGGACATACTTGTATGTATTAAGCACCATTAATCTATTGTTGGTGTTATAGATTATTTTCAGGAGTTGGTTGTAACGTTTAAGCGTTCAATGAACTGATATGGTTAGCTTGTGGTTAGGTAACAAGCCGGCCAAATAGGAGGTGCCGAAATCGTAAGTTTGGCGTATCTCGATCGATGAAAAGTGAGTGTGTCTGATATGATTCTTCCCAATAAATGTTGCTGTGGTGGTGAGTGTATATCTTGCTAATCGTAGTAAGCTTTCGATATGGTTATCTTTAATGAGATATTGTTGTAATGGTGAGTGTATATCATGCTATTGTTGTTTAGCTTTTAATATGTTAGGAATGTTCGCGTGTGGGGCACACCATGTCCTAAGCTATATCGCTCATTTAACGATGGTTGAGAGCATGGAGTGTGGGACACGAGATTCGATTGTGATATGTGAGTGTTTGATTCATAGATGTTGTTCTATGTTGAATTGAACTTGAATGTTGGCTTAGTGCCCGGTGAATGGCTTTATGCCAAAACGCTTTTATGCCTTAAGTTATTGGTTGTGTGCCCGGTGATTGGCTTTATGCCAAAAGGCTATTATGCCTTAAGTTGTTGGCTGTGTGCCCGGTGATTGGCTATATGCCAAAAGGATTTTATGCTTTAAGTTGTTGGCTGTGTGCCCGATGATTGACTTTATATCAAAAGGCTATTATGCCTTAAGTTGTTGGCTGTGTCCCCGGTGATTGGCTATATGCCAAAAAGTTGTTATGCTTTAAGTTGTTGGCTATGTGCTCGGTGATTGGCTTAATGCCAAAAGGCTTATGCCTTAAATTATTGGTTGTGTGCCCGGTGGTGCTCATAATTTCTTGATAAACTGTTGACAAGTTGAGATTGTCTTTTAGTTGTTAGATATTACTGTTGTGTTGTATTTGAAGGATGTGGTGGTTATATCTATTATATCCATTTGAGTATTTTAATTATGTTGAGAATTTATATTCTTGTTGATATTCATTCGGCTGTTGCTATATTTTGTTAAGCATTTCTATATCTCACACACTTTGGCTTTCCTTTTTGGTCTGCCAAGTAGCAGGTTTCGTAGAGTGGGTCCACTATCGGTCATCGTGTTGAGAAGTGTTTGGGCTAGCATTGGATGATGTGGATGAGCGAGTCGGTTGTTGGTAGTGAACTAAGAAGTTGATTTATGTAAGTTATAAATAAGTCTTTGGTGGATGTGTTGAAGTGTAGACTTTTTTTCTAAAGTGTTGTAAAACTGGATTGTTGTTTAGTTGTGCGAGGTCATGGTTGGTTGGTCGATACGTCGACTCATTTTTATGTTAAGGTAATAAGTCTTCTACTTCGTGTTTATTCTGACAGGATGTGAGGTGTGGTATGGTTTTTATGTGTGGTATGCCACGTAGTTGCGCCGACTCGGGCCCATTTTGGGTGCTGTTTGTGGGGCGGAGCGTGACAACTTTGAAGTGATTTTGTGGGTTCGTGGGTTCCTAATTTTTTTCTACCCAAACGGCGAATAGGTTCTTCTCCTCTATCAAATTGGTTAATGGACAAATATGAACCCCCAAATACTACAGTTTTTGAGTTGTAAGGTGCCAGTAGATGTAGATGTGGATGTGGATGTGGGCAAATAGTACAGTTTCATATCTTGTATTGTCCCATTGTCTCTTAGTTTTGATGGCAATTATTTCCTAAAGTGTAGCTATTGCATTTACATTGAGGAATTATATGTTAATTTTGCAATTGGTTCGATGTTTGGAAGATTGATGCTGATGGGCTTAGTGTGATTTTGTATCTCTCCACCTCTTGGTGTGAGTTGTTTATCTTACTTTGGGACTAGTTCAAATCATTTTTGGCCAGTTAAATGGTTTCAATGCTATCTTCAAATATTGCGTCTTGCCATGGAAGTGCCAGGGAAGGGAATAGGCAATATCTACTGTCTATGCTCAAATTCTGTTTGATGCCATTGTGTTGAGTTGTTCAATATCAGCAAATAATCGTCGAATATGTTTTCCACGTCGTGAAAGCAACTGTTTTCTTTTCATTTATAGTTTCATTGGAATGCATGGTTTAGTTGGCGTTCTTTTCCTTGCACAAGGTTTAGCAGCATTAGCACTTACTGATGCCTTAAAAATGGACAGTGGTATCATCATTATGCTCTTTGTAATCCCGCAACCAATTTCAGCATCTATATACCTCGACTGCATAAAGTATCTTTGATTTTATCATTCCTCATCGTAATTGATTCTAAAAATTCCTTGTAATCTTGAGTCCATTGTCGAATTGGCAGCTCTGAATTCCTGAGTGTGATGTCATTGACTTCCTCTATAATTCAACTAAATGTGTAACTAACCCTGGATTCATAGGGCAGCCAATTTTTTTCTTTTTCCTCATGGGGTATGCCCCTTATAGGCTGGACATTCGCTTAGCTTCTTTTTCTATTTCAAGCTAAATTACCCAACAAAAAAAAAAAACCCCCCGGATTCATTGGTTGCTGTTTTCTCAATCGTTCCTCTGAACACTTTGCTACGGTTGGATCCATAAATTCCATTGCCTCACCATTAAAATAAATGTCTCACATTTGCAACTATATCCCTTGGGCTATAATTCGGAATATAGGAGTTCAATCCTGTCCCAATTCCCTCATTTCCATTGACGACTAACATCGGTATGATCGCATGTGCCTTTAGAAAATGGCAAATGAATATACAACATGCCAAACAACTTCATCGTAATATAAATTGTTTACTACTACTCAAAAATCATACCAATTAGGTTCAATAGATTGCCCATCTTCATTCAAGTAGTCAAGAAGGATGTCATCATCCTTGGGGATCAGGAATCTCGTAAAAAAAGATGTGGAGTGTATACCTACGTACCATTTTTAATCGAAGGTATTGACCGTTGAAGGTCTGCTATTGAAAACAATATACGCTCCTTGTTGACAAAGTCACTGTACTTGATGAGCTTCTCCTTCCGATCAAGGTAAGTACCAGGCTACAACACCAAAAACAAAGAAAGTGTTGTCCCTATTAGAAAATACAACATTTGAAAAACAAAGAGAACTTACAAATTAGTAGAATACATTATATAACTTTAAACCTCAACGTGTAGGAGCCAATTCTTCCTTGCTTCAAATTTCTTCTTCCTGAAGGCAAGCACAATTGCTTCCCCATATTGTTCATCTTCCCAGATGATGTCTTTGCTGTGGCTTTCAAGATCATTGAAATATTCTTGTGGTTTTCAAGATGATTGGTTAGTATGGCCTATGTGGCCAACAAATCGTTAGCTTTACCTTCACTAGTCCACTTTGGCGTATATATGGCGTAACTTATTTTCAGAACCTCAACTACCATTCTTCGAGGTAGTAAGAGCAAGTAAAATTTACTGAAAGAGTACATTGTGTTTTCACGAAGACTACAACTTATAATCATAAAAGAGCACTTGTTATTTTATATAATTCTGGAGTGTGGAATATTACGTGTGACCCACCCCCTATTCCACCAGGCCTTTTGAAAGGGGCCCACGTAAGAAGCCCAGTGAATCTTGGCAGTGATAGTATCGATAACTTTCCCAGCCACCGATCAACTTCCCAATCTTTTCCTTCTACCCATGGATGCGTAATCGGGTTTGAAAACCCACCCCATCTAACTCAATGGCAGTTTGCTCCAAACGGAGGGAAACAAGAAGAAGATAAACAGTACTATCGTGACAGATAGACAATGTCATATAATAATGTATATGGCCACTTTAGTGGTTTTTTGTAGGACCACACATACAATATTTCACAAGAACAGCAGAAAAACACATCTTTGTAAAGGAAAACCATTTATGAACTTTGGAATTCTAGTCGCATGTTACTGGGTTTGTGAACAATTCAAACCAACTACAAAATTGATTTCATCTACCTTAAAATGGCCTAAATAATTTACCACCTTAAGTAAGATGGACATAATCTCGATCACATAGTTCCGTCAATAAAACTTGCGTAAATACAACATCTATTAACTAACATAAGACAACGAAAATTACTATGGAGTCCATACAGAAACGTAACACCACAGAAGTCCTTGCTTTTTGACACTGCTGTAAATGCCAACATGGGCAGTCTTCATCAAGTCTATCTGACTGTGCACATATATACAGCACTATCGTGACAGATAGAGAAGTCAACATAATAATGTAGATAGTCACTTTTGGTCACCCCGGTTCGCAGACATAACACTATAGAAGTGAATCTACTTGACAACATGACCGGTCTTCATCAAGATGCTGGGGATCGACACAACAAGTTAATATAATAATGTAGATAACCACTTTAGTGGTTTTTTACCAACACCGCCATACCCACCAGAAGAATAACCCAATAACAAATGTATATGACATTGTTGGATTGTAAAGGAAGTGCATTTCTGAGATTTGGATTATATTGCTTGTTTATGGGTTTGTGAACTAAAACAGACTACATCTTCTTCATGCGCAGCAAATAGAATTTTGGTAGGACAAAGAAGTTGGAAAAGTTACGTTTGGATTGTAGTTAATATTTGTGGGTTTATGACTGTCAAACCTGAGGCATATAGAAAGTTAGGATAGGAATTGAGGGGAAAGCCGTCAACCAATGCATGAGGCAGAAAGAAGATGAAGTGAGTATATTGAGATTGGATTGTAGTTAATATTTGTGGGTTCATGACTAGGTGAACCTAAGGTATATATAAAGGAGTCTAGCATTGACATTTTGACTAAGATAATGACATTATTTATACATATTTGAGCACCTCAACTACCATTCTCCGACGTAGAAAGAGCAAGTAAATATTACTCAAAGACTATACTGGATTTTCACAAAGACTACAACTTTGAATCATAAAAAGCACTTATGTTTTTTACATAACTTTGGAATATGGAATAGATAGAAAATTTGTGTACATAGTTCCACAGTGAACGTACTAAAAGTACTATGGAGTTGAGCACCTCAACTATCATTCTCCGACGTAGCAAGAGTAAGTAAATATTACTCAAAGACTACACTGGATTTTCACAAAGACTACAACTTTGAATCACAAAGAGCACTTATGTTTTTTACATAACTTTGGAGTATGGAATAGATAGACAATTTGTGTACATAATTCCACAGTGAACGTACTAAAAGTATTATGGAGTTAAGCACCTCAACTACCATTCTCCGACGTAGCAAGAGCAAGTAAATATTACTCGAAAACTACACTGGATTTTCACAAAGACTACAAATTTTAATCACAAAGAGCATTTATGTTTTTTACTTAGTTGTGAAGTACGAAATATTAATTTTGAGGCATTCCCTATTCCAGCTGCCTTTTTAAAGGGGGCCCTAAGAAAGAAGGCCAGTGAACCTGGCCTAAATAAATGAACCCTACCAATAAATCTTGACTAACATTATGACAATTTCTGTACATTGTTCCACAGTGAACTTACTAAAAGTACTATGGAGTTGAGCACCTCAACTAACATTCTCCTACGTAGCAAGAGCAAGTAACTATTACAATACACACACAGGGAACTTTCTGACTATGTTAACATAAGGTACAACTTGGTGGTATTTGTTGAAAAATGTATGCATATTAATTTATTGGAAAATCATGTATATATTTATTTTGATGATTGTCGGAAAATCAGAGGAATTATTTTAATGATGTTTTATATAGTTATCGCCAAGTTGTTTTCGGACTAACTTTCTCAATCTTGTAAAATTACTTTAAGTATCTTGAAGTCAATGTTTAAAATCTACAAAAACTTAATGAGCTCAATTCATGCTTTAATGGATATATTTAGATAAAATTTTGAGCTACAGGTTGACGAACCGGCTGACAAGCCGGTTGTCTGAACAGAAGGGGTGATCAACCGGACTTCACTGGATGGCAGACTGGTTGAGAGAGTGGACGACCTTCCGGTTGACCGGCTGGACGACCAGTAGTGTATTTCTGCAGATTTTTTGCAGATCAGTAAAATCTCAAACGGCTCTATTTTTCCTAAAATAGCTCTCCAACGGAACAGTGATTCACTAACGGCTAGTAGGAGATTGGATGGCTATATAAAGGCTTCAAGAACTCATTGATGAGAATCAATCCAAGCTACAACATTTCATATCATTCCAAAGAGCAAATTCTCCAAAGATCAAGTCTGAAATTCCCATTGTTCTTTCACTTTCATATTTTCTTGAGAGAAAATTTGTACAAGACGTGAGCGATATTTTTCATACTCTCTCCACATACTTGTAATTCCTAAGCGAGTGTTTGAGTCAAACACTTGAAAGCTTAGAAGACCAAATTCGGGTTCGAATTTGGGTGATTGTTTTCGAGAGGTTTTCGGAGAAAACTCTTGCGGTTGCACTAGCTCCTCCGGAAAGCTAGGGGATAAGGTCATTGTAAGTACCCGCAAAACTTACTACTTGTAATCTTTTTGAAGATTAGTGGAACCTTCAAGTAGTTGCTTGAGGAGAAGTGGACTAGGCCGGACAGTGGACAAATCCGGGCCGAACCACTATAAACAGGTTCTATCTCTCTAACTCTCTCATCTACTTGCTTATATTATCTTTGATATATTGTTAGAGAATAAATTTTAAATTAGTAATTTCTTTTACAACCCTATTCACCCCCCCTCTAGGTTGTCTTTTTGGGTAACAGTATTTATATGCCACGAGGATGGAAATTTAGTAGTACGCATCAAACTTTCGTAGTACGCATCTAACTTTCTCCCAGGTCATCATACATCAATGAAGACCATATAATGTATTGATTAGGAGCATATGTTGTGTTGACTTTAAGGAGTGTGGAAAGTTAAGTGCGCGAACTTCCATTCCACCTCAACCTACTTTTTCGGAAATTCCAAAAGAACGACAAGTTGAACTTGGCCAGTCTTCATCAAGTCTGTGGGGATTGTCATGGTCCTGACAAGTCAACATAATAATGTAGATAGCCACTTTAGGACACCCCGGTTTGCAAGCATAACACCACAGAAGTGAAGATGCTTGACAATGCTATAAGGGCCGCCATGACCAGTCTTCAGCACCTCTAACTACCATTCTCCGAGGTAGTAAGAGCAAGTAAAGATTACTTACGGAGCACACTTTTTTTTCACGAAGACTACCTTTTACAATCACAATGAGCACTTATGTGTTTATATAAATGTGGACTATGGAATATTAAGTGTGAGTCATCCCCTATTCCACCTGCCCTTTTAAAACGGACCCAGCTAAAATTTGCAGAGAATCTTGTCATAAATGAACCCTACCAATAACTATTGACTAACATTAGGACATTATTTATATATAGTTCCACAGTGAATGTACTAACAGTACTATGGAGTTGAGCACCTCAACTACCATTCTCCGACGTAACAAGAGCAAATAAATATTACTCAAAGAGTACACTGTTTTTTCACTAAGACTACAAGTTTTAATCACAGGGAGCACTCATGTTTTTTACATAACTGTGGAGTATGAAATATTATTTGTGAGGCATCCCCTATTCCACCTGCCCTTTTAAAGGGGGCCCACCTTCATTTGCACGTGTCAACCTCGTAAGTTCAACAACCAAAGTTGACCTACCTATATTAAATAAATATCATATTTTTTCCTTTGACCTAACTACGTGGTTAATACTTAGGTAGTCGTTTTGTTTCGACATAAAACTGCATGTCTGAATATAACAAGCGCAAACCTTGAATGCATGATTGAGAAGTGAACACAATTGCAGGATGTGTTTTATTTGCAATTTAGTCTTCAGTTTATTTCTACGCAATCGTGCTTGGTAGTTTAACTTTATGTCATGTATGCACTAGGATATTATGTATTTGGTTGGGTTATTTCGATTGTAGTTATTTAATGCAATTTTACTTTTTAACGTAGCATTGGTCTTCACTTCATGACCATAATTTTGCCAGCATGCCATCATAATCACTTCTAACATTATGAATGACTACAATGTAAACCATCTCCCAATCCATTCATTCGGTTATCATAAAAGAGCCAATGTGGATTGACAGAGTAAGAGTCACGGGTAAGAAAATAGAAGGGTGATATGACCATTCACTGGCCTCCCTTGTCATTTATGGTGTAACATATTTTCATACACAGGGCAACATAATTTCCAGAAGGGGCAATTTACAACACACACAGATAACAACCACCACATATTTATGATCTCGGTGAATGAACAAAATTCCTCAAAACACAATTTCATGTTATAAAAAAAATGTAAGCTGGAGATCTAGAGTGTTGCTCTGCAAACTATGTTAGGGACTGTATCGTCTATCAGCTCACTTTTGCCCAAAGTCGAACGGAACCTCCTCCGAAACATCAACAAACTCTTCAACCTTGACTTCCTTTGCCTCATATTCCTCTTCTTCGTCATTGGCTTCGCAGTCCCTAAGCCATTGCCTGTCTGATTTCTCTTCTTCGTGTAATAGCTTCCACTCCAAAACCCATCTCTCCTATTCTTCCTTCAACATCTTCCCCAAACATTAATCCGCCGTACAGAGTTAAGAACCACAAATTTTTTGGATCAATTTAGACGTATAGAACAACAGTAACTACTCCAAAATTTAGAACAATATGACCTCTTTAGGTCACTCAATCAATTTCACAAACTCATACCACATGCTGCGGTCCATCTACTTCTAGCAGTGTCGCATCAACTTGTAAAATCCGCCAAGATTAAAATATATACCCAAATGACCTGGGATTTGGTATAACTTATGAGAACACATCAAAGTTCATCCTTGATTTTTCCTGGAATTTTACAAGTAAGAGAACCAAGTCAAATTCACTCTCATAATCCGAAATTCTGTGCACGAAACATAGTTTTTTAGCAGAGCAGTCTGTGTTCGAATATTCATTAAAAATCATGTACTTCATATTTTTGGATGATTCCAACGCCAAAACAACACCAACTTAACATTCTTTAAGACTCAAAAGGACCCATAACCAATAAACTTGTCTAAGTATAACAAATTTGATGAAAAACACAGCTCTGGATGCTGCCCAGATTTTTCAGAATTTCTCAACATCAATAGCAGTAACCAAGTTCAAAATTCTACAAGTTCATACTCATAATCCATCTATGTACGAAGTAACATGTATCAATCTTGGGTTTCCATTAACAAAATCAAATTATCCATACCAATTAACAATATTTGAGAATTTAAGGTGAATTAGGTATGAAATCACCATGTAAGCACTATAGACAAAGACACATAGACAAAATGAGAGCAGAGAAAAGAGAGAAAAGTGCAAAAAAAAAATTGAAACACCCAACCCAAAACAGTCCTTACCAGATGCGTACGTTTACCGTTTAGAGGACAAGATCTTGCTTATTCTTCCGTGGAATGGAAAGAGTACTGTACCATAGGGAGAGATGAAGTCAGAAAGGAAGAAGAGGTGAAGGAGAAGAGGTCGAGAGGAGGAAATAAGCAAAAGAAACCCTACCTCTTGTTGTTCACTTCCAGTCGGTCATCCTGTTCAGAGCCATGTGGGAATTGGGGGAAAATGAATGAGAACGATGGGTGGGTGGGTTTGAGGTTTAGGGTTTTTTTGATAAGGGGTTTAATAGTCTTTTCAGGTGACCTTTCCATGTATTGATTAATACTTTTCTCCTTCCCATATTTACATGAATTTCCTAATAACTACTCCATTACTTGGGCATTGTTTGTTCCATGGACCACTGTCCGGTAATTGCCCCATCAAACAATCCAACTCAGTGGGCAAATCAGCCGAAGGAAAAGAGAAATTGAGGCATTGGCTGCCATAGAGGCCAACCTTGGGGCACAAACAATTGTTGAAGGAAATAAGGGCCCAAATGCACACACAAATATCACCAAAAAACAGTCACAAACTGAGTAGAATCGCAGCAGAAACGCAGCAAATACAGATCAGATTTTCAGTAATATATCAAGCTAGAAACATACAGTTTTCAGCCACAAACCAGAGCAGAAAATACAGCTGTGAATAAACTTATCTGGGCACCGAAAATTCTGATTTTCCTTCACTTGATTCAAGCTTTACAAAGCCTTGTTTCACAACCTCACTAGAGTACACACAAGGCCACTTAAAACCCACTTTTTCCTTCACTCTATTCTCTTTCTCTGTCTACGTTTTTTTCTTTCTTTTTCTTACAAAGAACAAAGACACACACAGTCACTAGAATATATGTACAAGGTTCAAGACCCATCTTTTAACATATTGCATACTAAGTACAAAAAATGGATCTTGACAAACTTGTGTCAACCCATGTTTCCGTCATTATAATGCGATAAATAATCCAACTTATTGGGCAATTCAATCTAACAAAAATTGAGTTATTGGCTGCCGCCATAGAGGCCAAGCCACCAACCATTGCGCACAAACAATAACCTTGTGACTATACCAAGCAAATGACGACTGACAATGATCATTCCACTTTAAAGTTTAAACTAGTGAGTTGGCCAGGGGCAAGGCTCGTGGTTATGGATTAGCCCCTTGTTATGGTTATGGATTCGCCCATGGTCTCTAACAATTCTCGACGAAATCAAGTATGATTGATCTATATTCCAAAGGTTGTGGTAGAGAAAACAAGAATTGAATGTAAGGGCGGTGGGGTATTCAATTCCACAAAACTCAACTATGTAGGTATTCATTCGATAATGGTATTTCGCAATATACAATAGTATTAATTGACAGAAATTCTCAATCATTTATTTGGAAATAGAGATCAAATAATTGCCAATTAATCACAAGCTAATGCAACCTTAGGTGTAAATGACATGATCCACAATGATGAATGACTGATAACGTTATAATGATCTACATGATCTCCACGCCTCCACCACATTCAAATATGAAGATGATACAATCCTACTAAGTACAATTAAACAATTAACTAACAAGTGTCAGTGGAGAAGGCATGTCCACTTAGTCAAACGAAGTTTCAACATTTGATATGTTAGACACTACATTTTGAATAGTCTGACTTATAACAAGAACATTGTTAGGCATGGAGGATGAGTAATTCAGCCAGACTATTAGTGACAGATGATCACTTGCCCATCTTAAAAGATAAATTATATCTCATGTCTTTGTTAGACAACTTTTGCTTCTAGTGTGAACCTGTTTAGGGCTTCTCCGTTCGACAGCTCTTTGCTTCAATGGGTGCAATAGATAATTATAAAGCTCAGAAAAGACTGACATTACATTACGCTAATAGTTTTCATGAGAAGCCATGGTTCCAAAAGAGTGCCAACACCCAAAGTTTGAGCGAGTTTGAACACCAAGACAAAGGAACATCCAGCTAAAAATGAGAGTCCATAAAAGACGGCCAAAACAAAAGTAACTCCAGGAGGTAAGGTAAGCTGATGAACTTGATGTTCATATACCTTTATTTTGGGAAAGTGATTACAGCACGAACTGATGCATGTCGATATCCTATCAACTTTTTTAGAATCCTCGATTCTTCAGCAACGTCAATTGACTTCAGCTTGATTCTCATGCTTGCAGCTTTGGAGATTTGGCTAACAGAAGCTTAATGAACTGAATTTCAGCCATTGTGTCAGACACCTCTTTCATCCCTGCATTAAGCCCGTTAGGCTAATCCAATTTATTTTGAGAAAATTCAAAATGTGTCGAAACCACCTCGGTTAATCGCTTACCAAAACTTTTGAAGCCAGCACCTTAGAAGGGCCCTCTCTTTGCAAGTGTGTTTAGAGCTATCTTTGCAGCAGCATGTTCTGCCAGCCTCAACATAGAGCAGAATGTAGGGCTCTCAAAAGTCTCTCCATTGAAGTTGACAGTAGCTTAAAATTGGGGGGCATGATCCGGACCTTTGCGGACACATGAATAAGATGGCAGGTTCAAGTAGCTTCTTTGAGCCAATTCTTGTAGTTGGTTTTTATGCATGCCTATATCTGATGTGCTACTATAAATTAGTCTATTTTGTTGTTTTGTTCTCTTTCTCTTGATAAACAGATCGACAAAAAAAGGATTTTTGGGTCGATTGAGTAAAGAAGATTTCGATCGACACTGTGACGATTCGGACCGGTGGAGTACCATTATTCATGGAATAGAGAAGCTTCAACACGGTTGAATGAGGTTATGCCTAGAAGAGAGAAGCATTGACACTATTGGGTTCCCATCGATTTGAGGTTATGCCTAGAAGAGATATATAGGTTTCCTCAAATGGCCTTAAGTAATCACACAGTAGCATAAGATTGTTACTCTCATATGCATACCAAAAGACTAAGCAAAGTTATTGACCTTGCACCAATTATTGCAATTGCAGCCACAACACTTGACCAATCCTAGCAACTTCAAGGGGTTGTAACTGAACAACACTACAAGAAATCGTTAATAGTCAGCAATTACTAGTTATGAAGTAACAAATAGTCCAAGAAGTTTTGTATAATTTCACCTCAAAATCAAGGTCATATCTTCTGAACAAAGGCCGAACCAACATGAATCTACACATCTTGCGGTTATTTACTTGTATTCAGGAGTAGTGATATGGAGAAGAAAGTGTAGAGCAAATTAGCTACTTAATAATAATTTAACCAGGTATACAACATTCAAAAGGACTTTCAGCACAAGCTACATGGCCTTTGTGACAAAAAAACATAGCTTGGAAAAAGAAAAGAAAAGAGACATAAGCAAGATAGCTTTGTTTTCGGCGCTTCTTATCTGAGTTATTTTTGCCAAGTAAACTCATTAAAGAGGAAAATGTTGTCCATGAGGACCTCCTAATCAAAAGAAAAATGAATGGGAGAGGAGGGATATAACACTTGAATTCCAAAATGTAAAAACTAGGCCAAGGGAGGGGTTTGCCACAAAAAAAAAAAGTACAAACCACCCAATTTCTCCAACAGCAAACAATTTCAACTCGATGCAAGAAAATACATGTAGGGGAAAAAGAAGAGGGAAGAAAATCAAAACCTAATCAAAAGCCATAGTGTCCGGCAGATTTATATGATCACAAGGGCATTTTTTTCGTGCGGTTAATCCTCTTTTTGAAAGCTATATTTATGCTTTCCTCTGTCTCCTATGCTACAACCATTTTTATAGGTATGCTCAGTTCTTTAGGAGCAATTGAACTCTAATTGATCATTTCAGATGGGACAATCAAATACTATCTTCCTAAATCTTTTGAAACATCAAAGCTACTACTAGGAAGATAACCAATCAAGTTTTTGTAGTCCGGATATGTGAAGCTTTTCGTCAAACACCTTCTAGCCATAGAAAAAAAATATTCACAGTATTTGACCACATTCGAGAAATTAACCGAGTAATAATTTACGGAGTTATTTGCTAACAATTGTTTCATAAGTTGTGTCCTTTGTCATCAGAACTTTATCTCATAGAGATAAGACAATGTTAGAAGAACCTATAATATGAAACAAAAAGTACACGCCAATTAAGCAAACTAAAAACTCATAGTAGCTCTCTTTTCTTTATGTTTGAATGTCAAAAATTGTTCATTTACACATTTCATCGAACAATTGTAAGGCATAGAGAAGTGAGTGGTTGATTTTAAGAGTATTCTAGAAATCTTTGCCCATTGATAACAATTGTAGATGGATAGACGACAAACAAAAGACAGAAAGCTTTGTGTGTGTGTGTGTTGCCAGTGTCGAGAACCTAGGTAAGATTCCACCTTCCCTCATGCATAATGACATCAACATCAACCTGTATGACTCAATCGACATTCCAAATTTTCTAGGCCATGATATTTATGCAATTTAGACATGGGATTTAGGATTAAGAAAGAGAATCAAAAAAATTCAGAATCAAACCTTAACCAAAGAATGGTCCAGTCATGGGGTAGTGACCAACGAAGATCGGCAGAGAGAACGTGAAAAATAGCCATGATCGGTGATAGCAGGAGCTTACAGAGAGATGAAGTGAGAGAGGAAGAAGAGGTTAGGGAGAACGGTTGTTGCAGCAAGAGACCAGAGGCGGAACCCTCCCCTCCTGTTCTTCTCTCCTCTTCAGCAGCGTACAAGGGAACTCTCCTCTTCAGCAGCGTACAAGGGAAGGAATGAGAGAATAGTGGGGCTGGGAAATTTAGGGTTTCTTTCATCTAGGGCATATTGGTCATTTTAGGTTGCCCTCTCCATGCATGAGGAATTATTTTTCTCCTTTTCATGTCCACATGAATTCAGGAAAAACTGGTCCATGAGGTGGACAATATTTGCCCCTTTATCCACTTATTTGCAATTTCCCCAAGAAAAATTGTGGAGGGAAAAAGTAGTAAACAAAGCTACAAAGGATAATTAGAGGAAATGTACCTTCTAAGATCAGTCGTCAGCTTTCTTATGCGAAGTGCAGTTTGCTCAATTTGGGAAATATTGGAACAAACAATAATCGGAAAGTTATTGTGCATATTTTGACAAAAATAAAAATCTGATTCACACGCACATCGTGTGTGTCCCCGCCCTTTAGTGTAATCATATTGGAATAAAATTATATACTGAAGCCAAAGTAGAAAGCATGTGTTTTTCATTCCACTCCTCTCCCAAATTTATGATCCTCTTTGCGTATTTTTTTGGGATTTGGAGTGAGTTCATATGGAACGGTGGAAATAGAGCGGTAAAAACCAAAAGAGAAGTGAAAAAATACTGTACATAAAAATTCATTGATCTTATTTTTCCTGCAAATATAAAAGTTAATAGTATCCTATCCTACTCCTCTTAAATAAGAAGCACTTTGGTGATGTCATCGCTTGGCAATTTTAAGCCAATTTGGACAATTATGTCCCTTAATTGTAAGGATGTTGTGTTTGCTTGCTTGGGTAGAAGGGTAATTTTATCTCTTGCATTTAGTGGGTTACGTGGCGTGAGGGAGAGGGATTACGATGGGGTTACGTTAACCAAGTCGCTTCGTTGGCTCCGCCTCATCCTTTTCTTGCTCTGAACCAGAGAAAAACAAAGAGAGAGAGAGAGAGAGAGAGAGAGAGAGAGAGAGAGTGGAGGGAGACAGAGAGAGAGAGTGTGTGTGTTTTGGGCGAGCTGAATCGTAAGAGCATGGTGTTCCTCCGCCTTCGAAGCTATTGTGTCACCGTCGTCGTCGTTAGCCCCGGAGAGGGAAAGTCCAGTTACTGCAGCTCCGACAAATATTGTCGTCTAAAATCATAAACGTCGCTCGCTAGGTAAGTTCTTAATCGGTATGGGTTTCGATTGGCTGATTGTTGGGTTAGTAGTAATTTGCGAGAGTGGGTTTCAATTTGTGAGAGCCGACTTCCAGAAATTGCACAAGGTATACAGATTTTCTATGGGTGTTAATCCTTTCTGGTTGTCGATCTAGGGTTTTGTTTGAATTTTGTTTCTATATATCTTATTTGCCCGCTTTGCATGCGTTTTTTAGTACTAATTTCTCTGGGTATTCGGATTGTGATTGTTGGTGTTGATTTTGCAGAGAGGTAAAGTTGGTTCTTTGGTTGGTGAGGGGGGTCAGAAGCGGAGAAGAAGAATTGAAGGAACAAATTTGGATTGTCAAATCTTGGTTTGCTTCTCTTGGTAAGATGTTACGTACTGTACCTGCCAGTTTGATAGTAGATTGTGTTCCAATTATTCGTTTCGGCGGTTCGATTTTTTAGGATCTATAATTAAACCATCATAACTTGGGTTAAGATATTATGTAGTTAGATTTGGTGGAAATAGCTAGAACTTAACTTGAAAGTGCAGAAACTATGGGTTTTCAGTGGATTTCTCTATTTATGTTCTTCACTATGGTTTGCATGTTGTTTGGTTTGGCTAATGTGGTTGCAATTTTTTATTTTTAGGGTTTGTTGGTTGTCGATCGAAGGTTCCGTGAACGCATATTCTAGGGTTAGGATTTTGGTTGAAAGAAAAAACAGGGAAGAAATGGGCCAACAGTTGCTCATCTACAGCTTCGTGGCTCCAGATTGAGGGTTCAGATATTCTAAAGGTAATTTTCTAAATTCTTTTTACATGATTTAGGTTGGATTTGGGTTGTCATTTGGGTGGGTTTTATGTATTTTCGGTCGGACAAGGTTTGATTTTTGGCCATGTGCATTGGTTGCTGATATTAGGCTATGACATGTTACTGTAAGTTGTTACCTCTACTTTCACAAAATCAACAATACAGATACTTACAAAAAAAAATTAAAAAAAACAATACAAAAGACTTGGGTAACAACAAAATTTCTATGATAGTGTTGTGAATTCCAATTGCCTATATTTTTAGTACTCTCCCTCCATTTTTATTTTGTAGGTGTCGGACGATGCTGGTATATTAAGCATATGTCCCAACTTCTTGTGTTTGCTCCAACTATGGTCTAGCTGCCAACGAAATGTTCTAGCTGCCAAGGAAATAAGGAATGGTCACAATTGGGCAATTAGGACCCTTTATGTTTCAGTAGATGCAACACCTTTGCTACAAATGCAATGGTACTAGCGAGAGCATTAACGAGAAAGACTCTTGCCCTCAATGCAAGAGAAGAAGCTGCTGGAAGTTATTGTGGAGAAGGACATGCAAAATGAATGAACAATCACATTACCTAGAGAAGCTGATGAGACGGTATGCGATTACTCCTACTCTATCCCACAAGTTTACAAGTGGAGATGGCATGTTTATGTGCCTTTGTGCTCCTGATTAATGTGTTTTGTTATTTAATTTCTCAGGTGCCTGACTTTTTGAATGCTAGAATCAACGGCTTACCTGTCAAAGAGGAGTTCAAGTGGTTGCAAGAGGAGTTCACTGAAAAAGTCCACAATGTAAGGTCAGCAGAGTTCTGCGTAACTATAAAATAACACATAAAGAGATTCAGGTCAGTACTCTAAACACCTGATATGTTGTACCCATTTCCCCCCCTTTTTGCAAGCTTTTTTTTTTAATTAGTTTGATGCTCGCTAAGTATGCAATTCAATGCAGATCAATGTGTTATCTAGGCAAGGATCTTATCATGTATTTGAATGCCTAGGACCTGACTGAAAAAAATCCATCATCATGTTGTGTGAAAAGTGAAATGTGATTCATTCAGAAACCTTCCTGAAATACGGGTTATTTTCGTACCTCTGTTGTGTCCTGTAATTGTCTGATTTTGGCGTTGCAATTAGGAATTGTCTGATTTGTTTTTGTAAACAGACTCCTTACGGTAATTTAGGACACTTGTACAAGTTTGCACATTGTAGTTTTATTAGCTTCTGTGATTCTCCAATTATGAGACGATCTTTCATGAAGGCAATTTTGACTGGTTTGAATTGCTTAGCTGTCTAAGAGTTCTTACCTTTTCATCAAATGAGTTTGAGAACACTTGGAGTTGGAAGTATTCTGGAACCTTGTGTTATTTCTCATGCTTTTGTTTAATTGATTTACTTGTTAGAATTTCCTTGAACATAATACTCTTTTACTATGTAATATTTTAGATTTGAAACAGCAAAATTGTTTTAAGAAATATGCGATTGTGGAACATATACTGTCCTGTATCAAATTATGTTGCAATTGGTGGCACATTGGCTTGCAATGCTACCAAATTGTCCCCCTCCCTGTGACTATCATCTCAGCTTTTGTGGTGTGATCCCTTCCAGTTGCATGTAGATGAGAAATATCATCCTCAGTGCATTTCCACACAATATGAAGGTCCCTGATCCTTTTACTCCTAACGTGAAGGTGCTAGGCTGGTTGAATTGTCTTTCCCCTTGTTATCAGCATCATGGTCGTGATTAATTAATACTCTTCGTTTTCCTCGTTTTTACAGACTGATTTGCTTCCAGAGATCAAAAAGCCCCCACGTAGTTCATTGGAAGTCGAAGCTGCACTAACAACAAAGCAGATGAAGTCCGATATAGATGAGTATCTCAAGGTATACTAGAGTTTCACCATCTCGCTCTACCTCCAAGCACTCCAAATAAGAAAGGCAAAAACGGAGACCACAACCCAAGTTCCTCATCCTCCTGCCGAAGAATAGATACTCCAACGGACAGCAAAATCGATCTCTACAACGGGCATGACGGACGTGCCTTGCACGTCGGGATGCACCTAGTATGAGATATACAAACGAAGAAATATGCAAACGAAAAAAATAAAAGTAGGAGAAAGGGAACGACATAGCAGTACCAATCAGATTTTGAGGGGAAACTTTCTTCTTCTTTATGGAGAGAGAAAGAAGAGAAGCAGCGCCGTAGAACAGAAGGGTGAAGTCGGTGGTCAGGGATGGAGCCAGGGAGGGGCCAGTAAGGGCAGTCGCCCCTGCAAGAAGAAAAAAAAATACTACTATTATATGTAAAAAAAAAAAATTCCTATGAAAGCATATAGGCTCGCCCCTGCATGGTGAAATTCTTGACTCCGTCCTTGTCGGTGGTGGCCCGGCCGGTGGGTTTCAATAGGGTTGAATGGAGAATGAAGAACATCGATGGATAAATTACAATAGAGAGAACGTGGGTATGTAGGCAGTTTAAGGTAACTGTTTTGGGGAGTTTTTTTTTTGTTAAAATGTCAAATATATCTCCAAAATTAACTGTTTTGTTTTGTGTGTTTTTTCTCTTAAGAGGATATTATGGGAAAGAGAAATACATGACAGGAGAGGCACCAAACTGTGCTCTCCCTTTATATATTAGAATAGATAGATAGATAGATAGATCGATAATTTGGGAATAACCATTGATGAAGATCTGAATAAACTGTGCATTGAGAATCCAATTCATACCCGGATGCCTTGTAAGGTAAACAAATCTACGTCCTTCGTGGGCTTATTCTCATTAAATTTGTTTTTTTCTGAACCCTTTTAAAATTTTGTTATAGTAGTCGAAATCACCAACCCAAATAATTAGGCTTACAGGAGTCAAATGCGTGGATCTGGAAGATTTTGGGCGGGTTTTAGTATAAATGAGTCAGATTTTTACCAGGTTGTTAATCTTATATAGTAGTACAATCCAATGAGGTACATAAATTAACAGTCAAGCTACTTGCACATACATTTTACACATATCTTGCATATACACTTTCATGGGATCCACTTCTTGTCCTACCAATATGATCCGAACCATTCATTATTTTTAAAATAATTTTTTAAGAGTTCCCGTAAAAAATCAACTTGATAGGATATCGGTAAGGGCTTTTTCAGAAATCATAGAGTGAAACAGTCTGATTTGCACTACGATTTCTGAAAAAGCCCTTATCGATATCCTATCAAGTTGATTTTTTTTAGAAACTCTTAAAACATTATTTTAAAAATAATGAGCGGTTCGAATCATATTGGTGAGATCCGAGGTGGACCCCATAAAAATGTATGTGTAAGATATATGTACAACAAAAATGATATTCACACAACAATCCAAACACAACAATTTACACAACTTCTCACATACATGTGGGGCCCACACACACTACTATGTGTGGGCCCCACATGTATGTGAGAGGTTGTGTAAGTTGTTGTGTTTGGATCGTTGTGTGAGTAGCATTGTCCTATGTACAAATGTATGTATCCTTGGCATTTTGCATAAATTAACTTTCTGTTTGAACTGGGAAGTGAAAAAAAAGCTGTCAAAGTTCCACTGCATTTTCTTAAATTTTCCTTTTGCAAACGAAACAAAGTTCTCTTGTATTTCCCCTCGTACGAACTCTCCCATTCGACTTCAATCTGTCGGAACTCGAAAGCCGATCAGGCAAGGATTGCCAGCAATCAAATCTATTTCGTGCGGCTACCGACACCGGCACCGGCACCGGCACCGGCAATATGATGTATTCATGGGCTTGAATAAAAATTGACACCCCTAATCAAATAGTACTAATATAGTAGCTTAATGTGATTTCCCTTGTAACCGAATTATCTCCCAAACAAAGCCCTAAAACTAGTCCTCCTCCAATTGCAGCGGAATGGAACCAATGTTTTTGAAGCTTTCCCTGTGATCATTTCCCCATTTTTGTTATTGCCAAATACAATGCCAGAAAATCCCCAGTTCATCCCAGAACTCCAGCAAAAAAAACCCAATTCAACAATCTCAATTGCTTGTCCGAACAACAAAAGAGCGACGACTATCCAGTTACGGGCCACAGATACACAAGAAAATAGTCATTAAATAAAATTCTTTCAGTTTCAAGAGTAAATAGTGTGTCCAAATTTCCATAGAGCAGTCACCTGATGAGGGAATTTCATGTATAATTCTTCAGTGAACTCAAAATCACTATTTATGTTCAAACTAAAAATGGCTAACGTACCCAAGTCAAGGTCTCGGACACATATACTTCTTACATTTAAAAGAGTCTACATAAGTCGTAAACAGAGCTTAAAAGGCTTGCTCCATGGACAAATTAAAAGAGATGATTTGTTTCCCTGAATTAGGAACACGTGAATGCAAAGAACAAGAACCTTCAAACAATTTCTCACATTAATTTACAAATTTTACACCACAAGAAGATAAAACTATGTAGCCTGTATGTTTATTTCATCAGAAGCAAATGCTCTATCTGTACATTATCATGAACATCTCCACCGAGCTTGGAGAAAACATATAAACCCAGAAGGATACATTGACGATATGACAATGACAGCAATAGAACCCTCAAATTGCCTTTTTCTGTTTATACCTTTTTGCACAGAAGGCATACACCACCATGTTTAAGAAGCTGAGTCCCACCAAAAGCCAGAAGAAATAATCGAGATGACCCCCATTCAGATTATCAGGTATCCATCCAGCACTCCCGCCCTTTGTTGTTATAGATGTTACTAAAGTCAGGATAAAAGAGCTCAAGTAACTTCCCAAAGAAGTCGTCAGAAGCGACAAAGCGCTGCACAAGCTACGCATAGTATCTGGGGACTGGTCATAAAAAAACTCCACCTGTCCAATGAAAGTAAACACCTCTGCAGCTCCAAACAAGAAATACTGGGGAATTTGCCATAAAATACTAAGCGGGACCGGAGCATTTACATCAACCAAACCAAGGGATTCTGCTATTGCCAGTCTCCTCATCTCCACCAAAGCAGCAGCTGAAATGGACAATATTGAAATGAAGAGACCAATTCCCATCCGCTGTAACTCTGAGAATCCTCTCCCATTGCCGGTGAATTTTCTCACAATTGGTACAAGGACCCTATCGTAGATAGGGACCCAAAAAATAACACTGATGATATCGAATGTGGAGAGTGAAGCTGCTGGAATGGAGAAGGAACCAACGGTCCTGTCCATCATAGTCCCTTGTTCAACAAACATGGTGCCCATTTGTGCATAAACAGCAGCAAAGATGATTCCAGTTGCCCAGATTGGAAACATGCGGATTAATATTTTCAGTTCTTGCACTTGGGTTACAGTGCAAAGCCTCCATGGATTACAGAAGTCCATGTTTTTGCCATCAGCATTTGAGATTACTGCAGCTTTGTCAAGGCACCTGCACAAGGGGTCAAGAGTTTCAGTTAGACGTGACAGAATATGCTGTCAAGGAATGTAATGAAACATGGGAGAAAGAGAGGATTATAAGATGAGACAAATGCGTAGACCAAGGACCCTTGCATTTGGGGGAGTGATGGAGATAATGAGGTTCTAACAAAGCAGTGTCAGAAGGGCTAGCCCAATGGCTGGGAACCACCAGACAATACATTAGCTTTCAAGAACTAAACCATCACCCCTAAACCCCAAGGGGTTGGCCTAGTGGTCCTGGCTTGAGACTTTTTTTTTTACTTTTTCTTGGTGACTTAGGGGTTTGCTCCATTTAAGATTTCAGTTTGAATCTCCTTGCCAGCAACTCTTGGGACCACCTCACCTCACACATAAGCCGGTGTAAAGGTTGTGGGAGGGGTTGTCGTACAAGTGGGCTCGGGACACCCTCCTAGGTTTGATACGTATGTCTGAGAGAAAAGAGCTAATCAATAAAAACTGCTACTGAGAAAAGAATTCCATATGCTTCATAATAGTTCATAACTAGAAGGAAGTAAAATTAGCCAAGATAAGACATAACCTAAAAAAGACACTTCTGATTGTTCACTTCGCCAAATCAAATTTTCATAGTAAATAAGGACCAACATTCTGCTTAGTCTTTCCTTGTAAACTACGTACATTAGATAAACAAGAAGATAAAGCAAAATTTTATTTTCCACAAAATATGTAATGTAGTTGAGGAGTCCAATAAAACACCCCACAATCCTCCCTCCTCTTCCAAAAGACAAACAAAAAAAGATAAAAAAGAAAAAGGATAATTTCGCGATTAAATCTATCGTATTGGTGGACTGGGAAGAGAAATGTTTCAGTTTACTGAAATGTTAAAGAATAGATTTTCAAGACATTTTAGGGATAAACCGATAAAGTAGGATATTCCTAAACAACTAATTAAAATTGAATTCCTATTATGACTTCCTACCCCAATTTCAGTTTGGATAAGCCCTTACATAAAGTGGTGTCAACACTTAGAGAGACCATATAATGTCATTCTGACATTACATGTATAGTTAGGCGGTGATCTCATTTACACAACTAACTTATTTGTTCAATGCCAAACAATGTAAGTTGAAACCACTTGATAAATAAGTGAATGTCATTTAAGGTAGCAGAACAAAACTGACAATAGGTTGAAGTAACTGGTTCAGAATCGATAGAAGAGGAGGACAAAAAGGAAAAAAATTACGTCAATTCATCAGTATGGTCCAGTATCCTGCTTCCTTCCATTGCTGAGGTTTTATCTGGTTCTTCATACAGAAGACTACTGTCAGTAGGGACCTCCAAATTCCGCTTTCGGAATGATGCCACCAAAACCTGGCACATTCTTGTAAGAGGGCTTCCCCGAGGGTTCTGAAATCTGTAAAGAGAAGTGCCTGAAAAGAAACTTGCAATAGCAATGCCCATGAACAATGCGGGGATCCCAAAACCTAGGCCCCACCCAGCGTTTTCTTGAATCCAAACGATTAAACTGCTTGATATGAGAGCGCCTAAATTGATTGAAAAATAAAACCAATTGAAGAAGGATCCCTTCTTAACCCTCTCTTTAGGATCGGTATCGTCAAATTGATCCGCTCCGAAGGAAGAAACACATGGTTTGATCCCACCAGTTCCTAGTGCAATCAGATATAGTCCAAAGAAGAATACCATATACTGAGAAGGAGTCGCAGCAGGGCACATGGAATCAACACATGCTGCAGGCTTAAGGGCAGGAACTGTTGCAGATATGGTCAATGTGCACATTCCCTACATAAAAACAAACACAGTTCAAACACATGCAGAATATATCCATTACTGTAAAGATTGGGAAGAGAAAGTGCGCAAGACCAGTGAAAATATCTACCATGTATCAGGCTAACATACCTAGCCATGGTATGTGCGAACTGAATTTGCAGTAAAAAAGAAAAAGGGTAACTAAGTTGGACATCTCAAAGTCCAGAGTTAAATCTCCAACTAGGATGATTCTAATCACAACACCATAGGCAAGAATAGTTTTGTTACGTGAATTACGTTCATCAGGGGTTTAGTTTCTAATTGTTTTCCAGTTTTTTCATGTTTATTACAAAATGACGAAATAATACAAAGTAGAATTGAGGGTTGTCAGAAAAAAACAGAAGATGGGAATAAAACAAAAGCCTCTCAATTCTTAAAAGAGCAACTACAGTCCATCAAACAATCTTCGGTGGATCCCTTTCCCACTGTTTCACCTTGTTGAAAGGATTTAAAAAGATGTCAGGAATCTTTGACACTGTAAGGCTTCATCCTTACAGTTAAATCCACACTGAGTGATCCGATAGGTACATTATCATTGCACCATGTTGCTGCCTTGCTGGGTAGGTTGTTGCGTGCTAACTCATTCTACTCGCAACCACTACCGTACTTGTAGGGAGGTATTCCCGAACATGCACAGTTAACAGCCGAACACGTGGTATAAAGGAAGCACGTGGTTAGCACGATCAATCATACTGCCAGGTAGGGCGGTGAACGGCAATATGGACCAGTGACATGAGGGGTCATTGGTCCAGGCAGTCTGTTCGGCATATAAGGACAAACGACATGAGAAGTCATTTGTCCAAATATGATGAAAAGAACCAATTGCATGTGAGGTCATTGGTCCAGATGGTCTGTTCGGCATTGCCGAACAGAGAAAGAGCTATTAAAAAGGCCGCCTAAAGCGCTAAGGCGGCATAAATGCTCTAAGACGGTCTTATCCCCTAAAAGATAAGATCCTAAGTTTGTAGGATCTAGGAAAGAGACCCAACGTGAATGGGATGTTCGGCCTGTTATAGAAGAGAGTCCTAACAAGTCTAAGGTAATGAACAGATAAAGGAACGAGAGTCCAAGATGTCCTGGATTCCTATACAAGATAGGAATCCTAGAGCGAGAGGGATGCTTCGGCAGCAAGCATACGTATGTCTATAAATACGAAGTAAACTTGGAGTAAAAGGTAGGCAATACGTTGCATTCAGATTGTTTTCCTACTGATAATTAGGGCTTGTTATTAGTTCGTGATACTAACTTTGGCATTGGAGGGCCTTTGCTACGAGAAGCAAAGGTGCGCTCACCCCTTGTCTGTCTTGCATATTAAGGTTCCGGCGACGAACTAGGGTTCCGGTGTAGAGGCACGGGAGGCCGTTGCAATTTGGTGTCGTCCAGAGGACCAATTGTTTTCATCCCCCTACAGTACTGAAACCTTATTGAAGTAAGATCAGACTAGATGGCTCCGACTCAATCACGTGAAGCAATAAAGTAGGGTACAAACTGACAAGTAGACAAAATTAAAAGCTTACTTTTAATCTTGGGACTCAGAAACTAATTTCCTGTAAATAAAGAATGTTACAATCAGTAACTCTATGAAGTATCGTGGTATTGTACATGAGCACTATTTAACAAAATGAAAAAAAAAAACCCATCAAGTAAATTAAAACTCTAATCTTCCACCACAAAAAAAAAAACCCTGAACTTAGTCCCATAATACCCTAATTACCACCCAACAACTGACAAAGTCACACGCTTCTGGAATGCATCCTTGCCCTGAAGTAGCAAAACATGGTTCCAACAGAAATCTGTCTAGGTAACAGTAACTGGAAGCTAAGAGTTCATTCAGACAACAAACAAGGTTTTAATCAGGAAACAATTAGATGATGCACCACATATCTAACACCAACCAAAGTAAACTTGAAAAAGAAGAGGTGGGTGTATTTATTTGTGCATCTCTAGATGACAAAGTTTTAAGCACAACGACAAATATCAGTAAATACTTACGAGAAAATAAATAGCGGAGAAGGCAGCGATTGTCCAGTATCTTCCCCAATACGCATCCGCCACGACTGCTCCAATAAGGGGTGTGAGGTAGCAAGTGCCTACCCAAGTGGAAACATTTCTTGCCGCAGAGACATTTCCTTCATGTAATGTTTTAGTGAGATAGCTGACAAGGTTTGTAGCAATCCCGAAGAAAGCAAGGCGTTCACAACATTCATTGCCTGTTTTTTAATTTCAATCTATTAGTATAACAATTTTTTTGGGTAAATATTAGTTTAACAATTGGTAATATAAAAGCATCAAGAAATCTAAAAAAAAAAAATTAAAATGGCGGACTAGTGGCTACCAAGAATGAAGGGGCATGCTCTCCAATTTCCAGTCTTGCTCTTCAATACAGGTTGCCCGTTAATGTCAACAGAACCATCTCCAGTGTACTGTCCATTGCTTTTGTTCTGAAAACACCAGTAGTAAGGTAGGAAGCAGAAATCTTTGAAAAAACAAGCATTACATAGAAAAGCTTACCAAAAAAGAAGACTAAAATACAGTGCTGGGCACACACTCTTCTGACAGACAAGTTTTGCTTATAAAGTGCCTCCGACCTATTTCTAATCTTTTAACAACCTTACGTATATTAAGTGAGCCTAGACAACAACCTGGGTCGAACGAGCCTTAAATTGCTATTAGCAAGCAGCTAAGGTTGGGAATTATGTTATTTGACACACAAAATACATGGAAGGCAAAGACACGCCTTGCCGAGCACCAAGAATGAGCAAAAATACACCACCAGGCACCAGTTCACCCCCAGATGGGAACTTCGAGTGTGAGTAAAAGAACCAACATGGAAACATTTCCACCGCTGCTAAATGCACAGCTAATTAATCATAAAATGAATCTATTACACCCTGAAGGATCACTTTCACAAATCCTTCAATCCTATGTCTCTATTCCCCATCTATCACTCAAGTAACTCAACAGCCCTAGCCCATACTTCAGCAACTTCCTTCGTCGCTGCTCATCGAGATAAAAGACCTTTTCGACTTCTGGAAGGCTGGAGCACTTCATGGAGCTAAACATCGGATATGTAAACTGTTACTCAAGAACTTTTTTCCCAATAGCAGAACTGAGGGCATCATTAAAAAGTTTGACTAAGTCATGGCAAAGTAAAATGGATCAGAATGACAGATAACTTTCCAGTATACAAGCTGATTCACATACCCAAAAACAAAACGCAACGAACATGACAAATTTGAGAGAGACCAAATCGAAATTTAATAGAAGATCATGCTACAAATAACAGAATCAGAAATTAGGAACAAAAACCTCATCACTAGATGAAGCCTAGTGGCGAATGGCTCTTAAGACTCTTCTACAAGAAAAATAAGATGGAGCATTGCAACCAAATTGAGGCTGAGATAGAGAAACAATAAGATTGTCTTAACTACGCCCTGGTATGCTATAAACCCATCCCACACACAAAGCATGTGCCAGATCTAAGTTGATGACATGAAAGATACACAAAGAACCATATTATATATGAAAACCAAATTTGGGAACAACCTAGAAGTAGTTGAACGGAAAACGAAAGATCATATCTCTTAAAGCTGTATTAGTTGCCAGTGTTCAACATAAAAGAAAAAACTAATCTTAAATCAGCTTAGAAAGATTCAAATTTCAAAATCATCAAAGCTCTAGGACATCATTTGCGAATTGGGTATCTAGTGATGCAAATAACTGGAACAACCCGTTTGGATGGAGAGAAAGGATGAGATAAGAAAGGAGAGCCTATTCTCACCCAATCTCACCATTTCCTTTTTTTGTTTTTTTCTCAATTTCTCACCAAAATGCTCAATCCAAATGAGTGATTTCACCAGAAACCATAGCCATTTTCTTTCTTTTCTCTTGAAACCCCTCCATCCAAAGGGGCTGAAACACTAGAAATTTGGATCACATCTTCTAGTCCAGTCATAATTACAGAATTGTACGGTACCTAATAATCAAATCCAAATACATCGGAAGCCAACATCAAATTAACCCGTGAATCGTACTCAGTTATTTGCAAATGCAAATTCAAGATCGGAGAGTGAGTAATAGATTGTCATTCAATTAGATTCACGGTACTAAGTACGGAAGTCGTCAAGCATGCAGTAATTAATTACTCTATTTCGTGAAGGAGATAGAGAATGGTACCTGTGAAAGCGGAAGACCGTCTTCCAAGAGCAATCTCTCCTCTAATCTCTCATCCTCCTTGATACCCATTACCCAGGAGTTAATAACTTCTGTGTCTCTCTCTGACGGAAATGGATATAGGAGTAGATTCCAAACCGCAATGGGAGTGAGATACTCTTCTGCACGTTATGTATTTTGGGTAAGGTTGAAGATTTCAAGGCTCAACTACACTTTAAATACACCTAACAGTCTGTTTGGAATGGACGTTATGAATGAATGAATGAAAAGGAAGGGAAGCGAAAACGGTTTTGTTAATTTTGTTTGGTTTTTGGATTTTGGTTTTCAGGAGGATTTTTTAACTGATGAGTGGAGAGAGAAAAATAATAAATAGAGAAAAGATCGAGAGTAATAATTAAAAACAAATTTATTGAAAATTGTGTGTAGAGGAAAGAGTTGGTTCAAATAATTTTGTTTATTTTTTTTTAAAAAAGAGTAAATATTACCCACTCTATAAGTACTTTTTAAAAATGAAAAAGAACAAGACAATATGTGATTCTCATTAGGAACTCAGGGGCTGCTGTGCCAAAGTGGTAGCAGCGGCCAGCAGCTTTCCCAAACGGCACCGTTTCAGGCTTAATCACCCCGTTCCAACCTTAAAGCCTCTGTTTGACTTTGGCCATTAAAAAAAAAAAAAAAAAAAAGAAGAAGCCTCTGTTGGTATTTAATTTTTATTTTTGTTGGGCTTTTATAGATCTTTTAAATCGCAAGTTATTCTTAAAATATTTTTTTATGGGTTTTTAAAAAAAAAATTTCAATCCAATATCGGTAAGGACTCTTTCAGAATTCGTAAAGCGTCCTACGAATTCTGAAACATCTTACGAATTCCGAAACTACTCTTGCCAATATCGGAATATTCTAATTTTTCCAGGTGGTCATAAAAAAATTAAGAATAACTTGCGATTTGAATAATCTTTGTAGGGCCAGTAATGGGCCCATAACCAGAACACCTGTTATTTATTTTTTATTTTTGTGAGGCCCATTCGGATCCTACAAAGATTATTCAATTGAAAGTTATTCTTAAAATAATTTTTTATGAGTCCTGAAAAAAATTAGCACAATCCGATATAAGTCAGGTTTTAGTATTCATAGGTCGACCTACAAATACTGAAAGCACCCTACGAATTTTGAAAGAGCCCTTATCAAAATAATTTGTGGTTCGTAACATTTTAATTTGTAACACCCGTAATGGGCTCCACAATATTTTCACCAATCATAAAGAGTGTAATGTTCACTCTCTTTAAATGAGGGTAAGCAAAAGGTATTATTCGAACCAACTCTTCCCTTTTGTGCACAATTTCTAACAAGTTTTTTCTCCATTTATTACCTGTAATGAGCTCCACAAAAATAAAAAATAAATACCAACAGAGGCTTGTTTTTGTCCTTTTTCTTTTTCTTATGGCCAGAGTCAAACAGAGGCTTAAGGTTGGAATGGGGTGCCTGAGCCTGAAACGGTGCCGTTTGCGGGAGCTCCTGGCCGCTACACATAGTAGTCCCCCGAGTCTGAACAAAATTTGTTAGGCTCGGAGTGCCTCCATAGATTTGGTTGTACAATGTCACTTCTTTCGATTGCTCTAAAAGCAGACTCCAAAAATTAAATAAAAAAAAATCAAGTGGGCCAACGCGGGAATCAATGGCATTTGATGTGCGTAGGTGCTCAATCCAAACACTCCATCCCATTTAAGCTCACTGCCTTTTTCCGTTTGCCATATGGACGGAAACCTAACAGAAGGAGGTTAAGTGTCAACTTTGGATAGTTAGAGGGTGCACGATATCGAGTTTTGTAGTCTGAGGGGGTTAAGTAAAAACACGGGTTAGTTGAGGGGGGCTTAGTGTAATTTACTCAATTTCTTTTATATCAAAAATTCATTTTGATCTTTCACCTTTCAATTTCGGTATAAAAATACTTCGACTTTTCCAATTTTTTTCAATGTCATCCTTAAGGGCTACACACATATATACACGAAAAATAGGGTGTTTGGATCAAACACCCTACACACATTGGATGCCATTAATTCCCGCGTTGGCCCCCTCGTTTTTTTTTTATAGAATTTTTGGACAGCTCGGATCGGCCGTCTGGGGGCCGAAGATGGCCCGGCGAGGCCGTCGGTCCCTATAGCAAGACTCAAAGAAAATGGATTCCTTCTAAATGATGATATTGAAAAAAATTAGAAAGTTAAAGTATTTTTATACTGAAATTGAAAGGTGAATGACCAAAATGAATTTTTAGTCCAAGTCGAAGGGATATAAAAGAAATTTTTCCTGTTTTAACTTATGAGTGGAGAGAGAGAAATAATAAATAGAGAAAAGATCGAGAGTAATAATTGAAAGAAAAACTTATTGAAAATTGTGTGCAGAGAGAAGAGGTGGTTCAAATAATTTTGTTCACTTTTCTCTAAAGAAAGGGTGAACATTACTCACAGGCTCCGTTCCGGAACCTAAAAAAAGTCTTTATTTTTTAAAAAGACAATTTCAAACTAAAAAATGATGGGCTTATTGAAATCTAAAAATATGCAATATGGATATTGTTTGAAAGATCTCGATGAGATCTTTTATACGATGCAAAAAATTAAAAAAATATTTTTCATTTACTTTATTTTTTAGTTTGAAAATGTGAAATTATTTGCTTATTTTTTAAGAAAGTTTCTGGAACGGGACCCTATAATTGGTGGAAATTATGTGATTCCCATTAGGAACTCGGGGGGCTGCGTGTTGTGCCGAAAGGGATAGCAGCGGCCAGCAACTTCTCCAAACAGCACCGTTTCAGGCTCAAGCACCCAATTCCAACTCAAAAAATACTCATTACCCATGCTTTCAATCATTATTCTCAACTTATTACTCATATCTCCGATCATTATTTCTCATTTCTCATTTCTCTCTTTATATCTCTCCACTCATAACCCCAAAATTTTTTTCAAAAACTAATCCAAACAAAGCATAAGCCTCCGTTTGACTTTGGCCATAAGGAAAAAAAAAAAGGAAAAAGAAGAAGCCTCTGTTGGTATTTAATTTTTATTTTTGTGGGGCTTTTATAGATTTTTCAAATCGCAAGTTATTTTTAAAATATTTTTTATGGGTTTCTGAAAAAAATTATCTCAATCCAATATCGGTAAGGGCTCATTCAGAATTCGTATAGCGCCCTACGAATTCTCGAATTCCGAAATTGTTCTTACCGATATTGGAATATTCAAATTTTTCCAAGAGGTCATAAAAAAATTAAGAATAACTTGTAATTTGAATAATCTTTGTAGGGCCAGTAATGGGCTCATAACTAGAACACCTGTTATTTATTTTGATTTTTGTGGGGCTCATTCGGGTCCTACAAAGATTATTCAAACTAAAAGTTATTCTTAAAATAATTTTTTATGAGTTGCTAAAAAAATTAGCACAATCCGATATAAGTCAAGGTTGTTTCAGTATTCGTAGGTTGCCCTACAAATACTGAAAGCACCCTACGAATTTTGAAAGAGCCCTTGTCAAAATAATTTGTGGTTTGTAACATCTTAATTTGTAAGACCCGTAATGGGCTCCACAATATTTCCACCGATCACAGAAAGGGTAATACTCAATCTCTTTAAAGGAGGGTAAACAAAATTATTCGAACCAACTATTCCCTTTGCGCACAATTTCTAACAAGTTTTTTCTCTAATTATTACCCATAATGAGCCCCACAAAAACAAAAAAATATTTTGTACACTATTTTGTTGATTTTTGAAAATATTTTGAAGTGCCCACCAAAACACCGAAAAATAAAAGTTTAAAGTTTATTTTCTGAAAAAATATTTTACATTATAAAACATTTTATATCGAAACAAACGGAGCCTAGATGCTTAACTATTACTCCCTCTGTCCATTTTTAAGTGTTCCGCTTTATAATTCCAACTTACTTAGAAAACACCATTATTACATCTTTCAGATTAACTTTTACCTCTATTTTCTCTACTTACCCTCTATAAAGATATCATCATTACACTTTTACTCACTAACTTTTTAAAATAGAATATACTTTTAGGGGCAAAATAGAAAATGCACCAATTTTTACCAACTAACTTTATAAAATGGACACTTATTAAGAGACAACCCAAAATAGAATACTCAGCTTTAAAATATGTACGGAGGGAGTACTACTTTTATGCAGAAGTAAAGAAAATTTGTAGACAAGATCGGAAGAGCATTTTGGTAATTAACCTCGCTTAATGAAAAAAGTATTTGGAAAAAATTGATAGTGATTTTTTGGAGTTCAGGTGCTCATGAGGCATTTTCGGGATAGTTGGAGTTCAAGGGCGGATAAAGGGGGTGCTTAATTCTACCATCGTTTAGGAGTTGCAAAGATGGAAAGAATTAGTGATTAATTCTACCATCTTATAGAACTCTTTTGGCGAGTATTTATTTCTCTTTGTTTGTCTTCTTGATCGAACCAAAATCTTGACTCTGCCATGAGTTCAAGGGCAAATACAAGGGGTGCTGCCGGCAATCGGGAGTGCCGAGTCTTTGCACAACTCCAAATACTTGCACTAATTATACTGTTTAGGTTAATTTGAAAAAGTTTTATTGGATCAGCCCCGGTAATTCTCTTGAATGTAAAAGAATTTCATAAAGTTCTTATATATATGTATTAAAAATACCCCCAAAATTCCAAGTTATCAACCATTTTTTGGTCTTAGGTACAATATTAAATAGTGGTCACGCATACATGCACAATCTTGTCTCCTTGACTGTCGTACTTTGCTTCAGCCATGATGATTTAGATAATTAGATTTTGGAGGAATGAGAGGTTGGAATATATTAATCTGCTAAGGGTTTTTAAAAAATAAAGTACTTATTTTTAACTTTCAAGCTTAAAAATAATGGATTTATTGAAATAAATTTTTGTGCAATATAAATTTTGTTTGATAGAGATCTTTTGAACTGTGAAAAAAATTCAAAAATTATTTTCACAAATACATTATTTTTGCAAATAAATACTTATATATATTTTAAAAATCGAACAGCACCTAAGAAGTTAGGTAAGAGAAGGCTGCATATGTGGATGGGGAAGGAATACTATTCTTGCAGAAATTTACAACCTAAAATTGTTTGCGTTAAGACAAAAATGGTTCCCGCGAAAGTGAGTCTTTATACGTTAACTTGGCTTCAAAAATCAAAATCAAATTCAAAATCAAAAGTCACCATTCAAATGAAAATTACGAAGGCATGCGAGTTTGCTTTTAAGACTAACCCAACCATCAACTGACTTCAGTGCTTACATCATTTGAGGGGGGTGTTTAGTTTATCATTTTCACCTCTTTAGATTTTTTGACTTTTTAAATTTTGATCATGCGTTTTAAATTTGATGGAATATTTGAATAATATGTACAGGATGAATTTTTCAGCAGGAGTGTTTGAAAAATATATAATGAAAATGGATTATGAGGTAGTTTTTTACCATGTTGTCCTTATTTTGAGACAAACCAAATTTGTCTCTCTTTCACACACACGCACAAACCCTGGCAAACCAATTCCAAACCCATTTCTCTCTCTCCTGAGTCTCCTCCTCCCATACCAAATCTCCATTTCTGCAAATCAAGAGCCCATTTCCTCCTTAAAAAAACCAACAACGCTATGCCATTTCTCTTTTACCTCTTAAACTTAAAAAACCTACGACACAAACCACAACCCCCCCCCCCCCCCAATTAAAATCGGCGGGGTTGAATCTCGGAGAAGTGATCTCGGAGAGCCATTAAAGTGCCGGCAAAGATCAATAGAATCTGGTGGGTTTTGAAAAATCTATTAGAACATTGGATGAGTTTTTGATGGTGGGTTTAATTTTTGGAGAGTCAATTTTATGTTTTGGGTTTCTTCCAACCCAGAAGAAAGTCTCCCTGTTCTTGTGGTGGGAGATATACAGAAGTGTAAAGGGGATAACGTAAACCTGAGGGGCCTTTGAGTATTATCAACAAATGGAGAGGGTATATGGGTCTTTTAATTTCGTGAGGCTGCTGAAGGAGAATGGGAAAAGCTCCTTTCCCCCTCTTTTTCACTTCTCTTCTCTATTCCTCAAATCAGAGAACTCATTATCCTAAAATGATTTCTGGCAAAACCAGCCTCACGAAAAATAAGAAAATGAAAAGTGAAAAAAGAAGCTGCCAAACAACCACTTATTTTATTCTTTCTGCTTTGGAATTTTGAAACTCCATCCGTGCCGTGCTTAGAGTCTTTCTTTTTTCTTTTTCTTTTTTTTTATAGCTGGCTCCAAACTGGGATAAAGTAGGAGAGTTGCATGTTAGGTAACTGACAGCCTGCACATTAAAGTCTTGTTAGATCTCTTTGACATGAATTCTAATATGAATACACAACTAACTTTCAATGCTACAATTTGGTCCTTGTAATTGGTGAGGAATGACTCTGTGTTCAATAATGTTTTGACAAAAATAGGGCAAGTAGGTGAGCTGATAAAAATCAGAGTTGCGATATGGATTAAGGTGAAGTTCGATATTAAAGTATACATAGTAGAGGATTTTAAGGGCTTCCTTAATGGAATTAGAAAGGTACTGAAAGTGTGGTGTATGACTGAGGAGTGGTTCCATCCAACTCTCGGTTGGATGTTTGTTTTGTTCTTCTTTTGTTTAACCTCGTAAGCATTGTGTGCTTTCGATATTTCCCTCGTTGTACCCCTTTCGAGTTTTATAAAAAGTTTCATTTGCCGAGAAAAAAAAAAACCTTTCGATATCGTGATACAGAAGGACTTGGACTTACTAAATCTAAGTAAAGAGGTAGTCCTAGACAGAGTTCAATGGAAAAACAGTATTCATATAGGCGACTCCAATTAATTGGGACACTGGACTTGATTTGGTTTGGTTTGGTATGCTTTAGAATTTTGAAGATAAAAGGAGGTTAATTCGAAATATAGAAATTAGTTTGAATTGTATACAATTTAGGTAAGTGAAGAACAAGTACAACCAAGCCAAGCTTTAGAATGTTTGAGCTCTGCTCTTTTAGTTTTAACTCGAGGTTAGATTGAGCCCAAATATTCGAGCTCAAACTCGCTCGCATAAGTTCAATTATGATTTGAAAACTCAAGCTCGGTTCAAGTACTTAACGAGCTTCTATAGATGAGCCAAGCTGAGCTTACCAACAAAGGCCGAGCTACACCAACTCGAACTCGACTTGTTTATCAAATGAATCAAAAAATTCTGTTTGACTATGCTATTTTATTTAATGAACCGAGTATAATTGAGCTCTTAATGAGTCAAGCATTGGACTACTCAAAATTTGATTTGTAGTCTATAAACAGAGGCTGTATTGATGAGCACCCAATATTGTAGATATTGGGTGCGACTAGTCCTGTAGTATGTTGGTTTAACTTACGTTTATTTAGTTTTTATAGTGATATTGCATGTAAGGTAAGTTTTTGTGTGTTTCAGGTAATTCGTATAAATAAGGTGCGTTTGAAGGCTAAGAAATGCTCCAGATGCAACCAAGTACTCAAGGCCACATGCCACCCCGTGGTGGTGCCCAAAAAGTCATGAAAATGTGGTTTGGAGATTGCTCGGGTCGCCCAAGGGTCAAGGGAATTGAAAGACATGTGAGAATTTTACCAAAGCTACTCATCTTCCGACCAGCTGAGGGTAGAATCGTCATAACTTTTGATGTACAAAGTACTTTTGATCCAAACCACTTGGGTTAGAAAGTAGACTCGGCGAGCTTTCCAATGGTCTAAAGAACACCTAAATCCGAGTTTGGGAATGTCCAAATTGAGCCCGCGAAGTTGCTCAAAAAAATCTGTCAAGCTTGTCCCGGTACTAGCCAACTTTCAGTATCCGTACATGGTGTCCAGAGTTCAATTTTTTCAGCCGTTTGAAGGCCTTGTACCAGTACTGAGGCATTTTCAGTACCGGTACAGCTTGGAAAAATCTGCAGATTTTTTGTAACTTTTTCTACCTTCCATTTATGGAAAGTTTCCACTTATAAAATGTTTTTGGAATATTTTAGGGACTTTTTGGCCCTTTGTAATTTAACTTTAGTTCCCTATAAATAGGCTTATATGACATATATGGAAAATATAGTCCATTAGTTAGATTTAGGCCTAAGTCTTTCTTCTCTCTAGGATTTCCTCCATTGTTATTCTTCAAGTTTTTCTAGTCATTTCCTTCAAGAACTCATGTAAATATTTGTTTTATGTTAATTTCTCGTTTATTAATGTTGTAGCTACGCTTTGGATCTTTGCATAAATCAAGTTTTTTTACGTTTTCTTCGGTTAAATCTTTTACTCCATTTTCTTACCATGTCTAGTCTTTTAGCTATGGTTGAGTAGTCTCTTGGCTAAGTCTTGGGCTAATCTTTCCCGAGAACCTAGGCGATTATTTGGTTCCCAAACGTTCAAGCTTAAAATCATGATTTTCGGAATTAAATTAACCTAACCATTTTGGTCTAAGCGAGGGGTGTTAACTCCTTGATATGTTGTTTAGTCAAGCGGTCTTAGCAAGCGGCATATTGAGGGCTCGTGGCCTCCTACGTGTTAGATAAATTAGCAAAAATAAGTTGATTTAGTTCTGTTTAATCACATCTTTCAATAAACGTAGTCGTTAAAGTTAAATCTTCCGGGCGTGAACACGCGGTCGTGACTTTCGTTTGAGTTATAATTGAGAATCGGTAGCGTCCTTTTTCAAGGGATAGACGATCCCTAGACTTGCCTCTTTTAAGTTTATTAAGCTCATTTCTAGTCTTTTTCTTAGTTTTCACTTTCAAAGCAAAACCAAGTTGGCCGTCTTAAACGCCGCAATTCACCATATAAAATCTACAATCCAAACTAGCTATATTTCGATTATCTGTGGGTACATCCCGGACTTTCCGGTTATTATGCTATCGACGACCTAGCCCTACGCTTGAGGTGTCTCAACCTTATTTGAAGGCGAGGTTCAGAGGCTAAACATGTATCAATCAATCAATCAATCAATACCTTATACAAATGTGTTTGAGCCCAAAACATCTCTAATCTCCCAATCCTAAATTCCTCTAACACTTAAAAACTCCACATTTACCTATCCCACCCATATACCAAAAACTGAATCCATACTCCAAATTCCCAAAAGGAAAAAAGAAAGAGAAAAAATTATTTCTGGATGACGTGGAAACCTTGGGGTTTTTGCCTCTCATTGTGAGCCCCACCGTGCATTTATTGAAGTAATTTGAACCATTCATCTTATAGAGCTCGCAAAATAGTATATTCATGCAAAAATCAGCTTTATTGAACATTCATAGGATGATAAAAAAAAAAAAAAAAACATTCATAGGTATGTCAAAAATTAAAATTTGATTTATAAAATGGATGGTCATGCACATTTTAACTTAAAAACTATTAAAAGAATCCAGGCTGCTCATTTTATAAACCAAAATTCAATTTTTGATATACCTATGAATGTCAGATGAAGTTTATTTTTTGCGTGAATACACTATTTTGCGAGCTTTATAAAATGAACGGTTTAAATTAACTCAATGAACGCATGGTAGGGCCCACAAATGGCTGTGGCGAAACCTCATCCGGATATAACTCATTCTAAAAAAGAAAAGGACAAAAAACACACTCCCACGTCCACCCCAGGCCAACTCCCAAGTCCTAACTCACCATGCCATACGTTCTCCACTTCAAAGCAAAAACGAACGCATATATCAACCGAAATGTGCAATGCTACTAGATCTCTTATTCCCACCACTAAACCATGAGCTCTCTTCACTGTTAAAAATAGTCATCCTCTTCCTTCTACCGCACATTTCACCAGATTTTTCCGGAGTATTACCTACTCAGAACTGCGAAACTTTAAATTTTTTATCAGTTGGATAGATCACATTTCCTTCCTTAATGTTGTTTATAATTCCTCTCGAAGGTTTTCATTATGAGTGTCAAGTTCGGCTTATTTCAGTACCAAAATCTGCCGGACCAACTACCAATTGCCTAAAGATTGGTGTAAGTTCAGCTCATTTTGATATGAAAATTGGGCGGGCCAATTACCTATTATTGCTCAAATGTTGATTTATCATTTTGGAATTACCTACTTATAATCATCAATTTTTCTTTTGGTAATAATGCAGGGTATCCCGGGCTAGCTTGGGCACACCTCGGACTAATCCATAGAGCCCCTCCCACAACTGTTTCACACACTTACGCGTGGGGGTGAGGTGGCCCCAAGAATTGTTGGCGAGAAGAATCGAACCTGAAACCTTAAAATGAAGCAAATACCTAAGTTCCAGGCCAAGATCACTTAGCCTTAGGGTTATCATCATCATCAATTTTTTTTGTTTGTAGTATTTTTTTAAGGTTTTTATTCAAGCAAGTCGTTGCATTCAATAAAGCCAAAGATTGATTCAAGCTCTATTCTTTTTTTTGGTACGAAAATTTGACGGACCAATTATCAATTGCTTAAAGATGGGTTTTCATTTTATAATAACCTGCTTACAATCATCTTTTTTGGGGGTACAATTTTTTCCTTTACTCAAAGAGTGCTGTTAATCACCCCCCTGTCGGGGGGGGGGTTTGCCAATTTTTCCGTTTTACCCCCATTGCTCTCTCTCTCTCTCTCTCTCTCTCTCTCTCTCTCTCTCTCTCATATTTCTCTATCTCTTCTTTTATTTTTCTATAAATTTGTAAATACTAATAACTTTTTTTTCACCTATTTTTTTAAAATAAATTTTAGATTTTTGAAATCTACTCAACGAAACCTATCAAACAAGCCTAATATTGATGGTGAAATAATGTAAAACGAAAAAATTATATTTTTGTGATAGTTTAAACTGTCTAAAAAGGTTGAAAATTAAGTGTTCCAAATTTCAATCTGTTTGAACCGTTGAAAAGATTTTAGTTTTCTGATCATTTTATCTTATATGGTCATAATTAAATTTTGACTATAGGGCTCTCGTTGATGAACCCTAAGAAAATCGTAGAATCAAATATCTTTTAGGGTTAATCAACGAGAGCTCTAGAGTCAAAATTTAATTATGACCCTTTAGGATAAAATGATCAGAAAAATAAAATCTTTCCACCAGTTCAAATGGATTATAATTTGGAACACTTAATTTTTTAACCATATTTTTTAATATATAAACTGTCCGAAGAAGTTGAAATCACGTATTTTTTAAAATAAATTTTATATATTTGAAATTTATTCAACGAAACTTATCAAACAAGTCTAATATTGAATATAAAATAATTTGTTTAAATTAAATAATTTTTTTGGGCCCAATATATTATCTCTTTGTTTTTATTTTTTTATTCATCATTTTTTTTAAACTTCTATATTTGAGTTTTCAAGTAAATTATGTATGTTGAATCCACTTAAATTTACTTTATATTTCTGTGAACAGTCATAAATGCAAACTGAAATCAAACTTCATTTAATTAAAATTTTAGTATATAGAACCAGTACATGAACATAAATAAATACACAAATTTAGTCAATATTTCCGCCAAATTGTGGTTGTCCCAGCGGATCTATTTGCATTACTTAGTACCACAATTGGAGGCGTGTTTCATAAGGATGAGCCCATTCGTGTGCTTCATTTGATGCATTTGGCCTCCACCATATGATGATAGGTGGTATAGGGTAATTACGGTATAGGAAAACTTGCACGAAGTGATTGCCATTAACACGGCCAATAGCTATATGTGTGTGCGTTGCGAATGGAACTGGATGGGAGCTCAACGGCAAGTGAGTGAAACAACTCGAAGCAGTCATATCGAATGTATGCAGCACAACATTGTACCTTGATGCGATAACAAGTCCCAATGATATAGAATCCATCCAATAATCTTCTGGTGCCGATGGCTGGAAGTAATGAAGTCTTTGTAGCACCTGGGATACATAATTACGTTCTAGATAAAGCTGATCGTACAGGACCCAATTTTGTTCAATCTCTTGGATAGGGTCGCGTCGTACTTGAGCCCATTCATCTTCAGCACCATAGAGTTGCGCAGCTAGCGCCCTGAAGCCACAATGACCGTCGGGTCGAACGTCAACACAGTGAGAAATATAACACTGATACTGCTGAGGAAATTTCTCAACGAGATGATCCCTCTCATTACTCCTTCGCGATGTTGGAATACGTGAGGCCCGAGATTCTGAAGTGGATACTGTGAAGGAAGGTATGTGACCTTTATTCTGCTCATCTCTGCCTGTAGGTCGACCCCTGTGTTCTATGTTGTATGCTGGGGGTCGAACTATGCAACAAGATGGATCCGCCATATCGAGAAACCTGTCCATCATAGACTCTCGACTGTCGGAATCCATTTCATTTAATCTTTCAATAAGCTGAGCTGCCCTGTCGGATCGTGCTCCCTCATCAGTATGCCTCGGGGCGTGCATGGACAACGTACTCCAGTGAGGGTGGATAGAGCTTAGCGGAATTGGTCTGTCCACAAAACGGTAAATTGCAATATCGTGAAAGCATGACAATCCATGTGTCTTTTTGATCTTACAAAAGCAAAGGCTAGCTTTGTTATCAGTGTGTTGTGCCTGCTTATGGATCAAGTCCATTGCCTGTAATGAAATGCGACCTCTGATTTCACTACAAATGCCTTTATGTAGATGTATGTGTCGTGGAATGTTGAGAGATTTCTGGAACGACCCCTGAATTTCCCCAAACTGACTGGTCAACATCTTATCTATTTTCTGAAAAGATGTTTGAAGCGATGACATGGTATCTCCCAAGTATCGTTTGAGCCTTGCATGCGCAGACTCCACCCTGCAATTTAATAATACACAGTGTTAAATAGAAAAGTTATATAACGTATTTTTTAGTGCAGGACAGTAAATATACAATAACTATAGAAAAGTTACCTTTGACTTGAATTGCTCCTGAGATGCATAAACTGGTCTATATATGCTGCAACAAATCGCTCTTTGTAAGGACCTAATCATGTATCCCAAAGGTATTGTATAGTATTGGAGTATTGCTCAAACTCTCCACACATGGCATTCCACCTCTGTTGCAAAGACATCAGCGTCGATGAATGAATAAGCAACTGTCATGCCTCGGAAAACTCGTTCCACCTCATACCAAGCATAGGTCTGTACTTCTTCATTACACACTGGTTTATGTGCCGTATGCAAAGGATGTGTTGTGCGAAGAGGAAACATATTCCAATGGCGCCAAGAAGTGCCAGATCCCTATCTGAAACAACCACCGAAGGTAACGCTGCCCCTTTTTCAACCATCCATCTCTTTAAGGCATCCAACGCCTATATCAGTCTCTCTTTCGTCTCATTATTCAAATATGCAAACATAAGAGAGTATGCTTTCATTGTGGATGTGATACCCACAACTTCTAAGAGTGGAATTCGATACTCATTACTCTTGAACGTCGCATCAATAATCAACACGGACGAAAAATTGACAGATAGCTCTAGGTTTTTAGGATGAACCCAAAGAATATCTGTGATTTCGTTGGTGCGTTCATTTATAAAATAGTCATAAATATATATTTTTTTGCTTAATTCTTTCAAAATGTACCCAATAAGAGATAGATCCCCCTGTTACTCTTTCTTATATAGTGCCTTCGTATTGTAAATACTCCTGATTCCTGTACTAATTGACGAGTCTTGTTGTTTCATGAAACTAAGAATTTCTCGAGGCGCGGTGCTGCTAGACATGTCACGAACTAATTGTTGTTGGATTGGGGTCAGCCTTGACGGGTACTCATGTCCCTCAAAACTTTCAGCTAGTTCATGGTTATAAAAACCTTTAACAACCTTCAAACTCCACATGATACCATCTGGAGGTTGTGGTACACGGTACACCTCGTAGCTTAAATGGGCAATCACATTTTTTAGTTCCAGTACTCCTTTGCATTGAATGCCCTTCCAGTGGCGGTTTGTATAATCCTCCCCTTTCACAAATAAGAATGCACTTCGGCATCTTATTGCCCTTTATACTAGCAGATTTACTTATGACAATCACAAAACCATTTTCCTTACCAACTCTCCGCACCCAATCTAGCATGACAACTCTAGTTTCAAATATCTATAACAAAAAAAAAATGAATACGTATAAGCACAATTTAATATTCTGTATATTAAAAATATTGATTCTTGCATGTAAGCTTCAGGTGACATATAAGTGAAGGTGTGTGCACGTGGGTTTGCATAGGAATAAAGTGGAAAGAGTCATATATTTGTAATTGAGAGAGTGAGAAAAAAAAAAGGGGCAATAATCATATCAACCGCGAATAATGCAGGTCTATGTGTTAAGCAAGGATCTCACCGGGTACATGCTTGGAGACATTCATGTATTAAGTTTTAGTACGAGTGGGGACACGACACGAGTTGATTTCTAATTTTAAATCTTAGGGGTCGTAACTCCTGCAATATAAGTCAGTCTCAGACCGAAGTCACTCCAGGAGGAGGATTGACCATCTGGAGGATCATTTAATACAACAAACTAACTTTTATACCCAGACTGAACGTCTTTGGATTCAACCATAATATTTAGAAAACAATAGCCAAAAAGTGGGAAAGGTTCAAACTTCAAAGTGATAAAACCCTTGTAGGGTGTTCAGACAAATAAGCCAAAGTGGCATATTTTTTGTTCTTATTCAATTTTTTTTTGTATCACTTGATTAATTGTCAATTTTTTTGGAGATTATTGCATCCTCTCAATGAGAGGAATCTAAAAAGTAAAAAAATTTGACCGAAATCCAATTTTTTTCAATAAAGACGAAAAAATTTCAATATTGATTTGAATACTACTTTTTGGTTGCTTCTGGATACAATATTGATTTGAAAAATAACTACTCCGTATATGTGTGTCTGCGCGCTCGTGCGTGATTTCCAGTTTCCGTGTACCATGTATTTGTCCTTTTTTGGGTCCATGTTTGTGCTTCTTAGGATTGTTTTCTACTTACAGATTGGCTGTAACAAAAAATAAAGGTATAATATGTATAATAACAACAGTAATAACTAACCTGATCAGTCGTAAATTTCGCTGTGTAATCACGCTCAATGTAGGAGCCGCTCTCACCACAAGGAATATCATTCGCAATATCGTTCCCAACTGACCAATTATCCGAAAATAAAAAATTGTATTGATCCATAATGTTCTTTTATGAAACTCTCTCTAGATACTTTGTCAATCAATAATAATCAAAAACTGTCCAGCCCTAAGGATTATAACTCCTTAAATACGATGCAAACCCTAACCCTACTAGGAAAAGGGAAAAAAAACCAATGTCGAAAAGTTCCGAAATTATTACATATTCAGAAAAAATAAGAAAAAATAAAACTTCTCCAATAAGAACGAATGTTATTGGACTTTCCTATTAAAAGTTATAAACAAAAAGATTATTTCCTAAATGGTCATAACTAAAGTTGTCACGCCCCGCTTTTCGGATACGTTAATTAAATCATTTTTAACTGATTTAATAATTCATAAAATTAATATATAAGAAATGAAATTTTATTAAACAGAGTTTAATGGCGGAAAACCTCAAATACCAAATTCAAACCTACTTTGTTGTTTAACAAATCAACAAAATGAAATAGAGTTTGACAATGTGATAACACTCATGAAAATTTAAATAAAAGTTTATCAAATAAGCAGAGCTTCTAAGGTATGGCCTCCAAGGCTCCACAAACTCCCCTTCCTCGGCTGGGAGGTCCTTACCCTGATATGGATCATCTTGTAGCGGATTCTGCTCTTCGGTCTCTGGATTTCCTGGCATGAAACGCCAGCCCAACGGCACTTAATGAGTTTTGAAACTCAGTAGATAATCGCAACCCTACTAACCCCTTACCTTACAATTAGCAGATCAACAATATAATAATTCATGATACACAGAAAATACAGAATAATAACACATCGTCTTTTCTTTACTATCCATCATCTTACATGAAATCTAAGGATCGTCTCCACGAGATCCTTTCCTCCCACATCCACTAACTATGATCATGTCATGGAAAATCCCCCATTGCTTGTCCTGCACACGGGATTCTAAATGAATTCACCTAAGTTATGTACCTCGTATGAATTCATTTAGGACCATAACAGGGAGCACGATTACCCTTTGGAACTTTCCATGGCGTACCATACATTAGGGTCGCCACCATTCCTAAGCCACTAACTATGACCGTGTCATGAGACAATCCCTCTTACTGGCCTTGCAAGGCACGATTACCCTTTGGAACTTCCCATGGCCTACCATACATTAGGGTCACCAAAATATCATCACTGGGCCCTGCAGGTAACCCATTTCAACACAGGGCCCCGTAGGTTACCCTTGCCATCACCATAGCTCAAATCACAATCCACACACTCACACTTTCAACACTTTACCAATTCCCATTTACTTAACATCGTCTACGTGAGTCACTACTCGTAACCACCCAGGAATCTAAGTCCATTCTAGCACGTACAATGTGATATAGTCAATAACAGCTCAACATGATACATTGCAGTGAGACAACAATATAACAATTGATAGGTGCAAATAATTAAACACATATGGGTTTTGGATTGGGCCAATGCCTTCTTGGGTTGCTTAAAATTTCAATGAACGTCTCTGTTTTTTTTTTAATCGATTTATTAAACTTGGGATTTAATTAACATTTTCATAAACCCTTGAGTTTTGTTAGTAATCTATTATTTCTCCAAATTATGTTGTAAGTATAAAATAAAATAAAAAAAAGAATCTAATGTTCATTGAAGTCTGGAAGAATTAATATAGTTTTACTAATCTACGTAATCTTGGTGGTTATTCTTACTGACTTTATTTCTAACTTACAGTAATTAAGTTCACTACTAACAAATTTATTCTTTTACCGTATAAGTACAACCAACTTACGTAATAAGTATTCATACTTTATTATTATACCAGAACACATTTTGTTTTCATTTGTTTTACTAAAAACAAAAATAAATAAATAAATAAAGATAAATGCTTTTTTTTTACACTAGTTTTTACTTAGGCTAATCATATCATAGTTTTATTAAATCTGTACTATTACATATTTCTTAAGTGCAGTTATTTAAACATCCATTATTTTATTTTAAAATAAAGTTTAGTTAATGTTTAAACATATTATAATTATGTTCATGTTCCGTAAAAATAAAAAAAATAGTATTAGTCATTCCAAACACATCAATGTAACAAAAGTGTAAACAAGAATCCAGTCAAACCTAGTCTACTGCCGAACTCGAAAACTAATTACCACAGGAGTAGAATTGAGAATTAACATAAACACAGGGAGCAAACTGTAATTTCAAGACCTAACTTATAAAAACCAACGTGCAAGGTACAGTGCAAATGAGTTTCATTTTCAGAAAATAGGTAAGTTCGTATCACATGGATTTGTTACATGGAATGATTTTCTTCAATACAACTTGTCAAAATCATTATATAGGCACTAAATATACTTAGAAGAAAGTAGGGAAGCGATTAATCTACCTTAATTCGGTCGAAAAGCGAAAAATAAATTCCGGACAGTTTCGGTAAAACAAAGAAGACGGCGGCTGCAAGGGACAGCGGAACTGACTTCGATTGAGTGGTGGATGTTTCTATTATGCTTGAGAACGTGGGGTATGATGTTTGAACCGGATTTTGTGTTTGGGTGAGTGCACAACTGAAACCCACTTGTTATTTCTCTCTCTAAAGTTCTATGGAAGCTTTCTTGCTTTTTTGTTTCTCTCTACTGATTTCGCAGCTGAAGAATTGATTTGGGTAACCAATTTTTCGTGGCCTATGTACCTATTTTTATACAGAGATGTGTGAGAGAGAGGGGGTGTAGTTTGGAGGTGGTAGGAGTGTGGAGGATAAGTGTGGAGGTGATGGAATGGGAGAGGGAAGTGAGAAGGAGTGGTTTGGATGAGATGCTGAGCCATGATCTATGGGATTCAAAGTCGGATAAAAAAATTATGTGCATGTATGTGGTTAGAAAGAAGACTAAATGAAGAGGAAGAGATGAACATGATTATGTATATATGAACACATTTAAAATAACGTAATTATCCTTTGACTAATTTAAGTTATAAACCTAATCATGTAGTAATATTAATGACTTTATTAATTATTGAATTAAAAATTAACATTTCAAATTTTTATTTATTTAAAAGTTTAGGAATGTTACAAAAGTGATCAAATTTTTTTTTCCCTTTCCACCGGTTCAAACGGATTTAAATTTGAAACACATTTTTTAATCTCGTTAGATAGTTTAAACCACGAAAAAAATATAATTTTTCTGTTTTACATAATTTCTCCACCAATATTAAGCTTGTTTGATAGGTTTTGTTAAGTAGATTTCAAAAATATTTAATTTGTTTTAAAAAAAATTACATGAAAAAAAAATTATTAACATTTAAAATTTTATAAAAAAAAAATCAAAAGACAGAGAGAGAGAGTGAGAGTGTGTGCTGGGGAGAGAAAGAGGGTGTGGGTGGGGGCTAAAAGGGTCAGAGACTGGAGGGGGTTGAAGGGGAGGGGGGGCGATTAGTAACCTATTTACTCAAATATTGATGTTCATTTTAGCAATGTGTCAGTTTGATACACGAAAATAAGAAAAACACATCGTGGACTTCAGTTTTTTGCTCCTCCCTGTATTGCACGGACATAATACTAGTATAAATGGACAAGAATGGTTCGTTCTAGAGGAGCCTTGTACGTTATCTTCAGCTTCATAGAGTCAAAATCAAACCTCGCCATCCAAGAGAAAGGTACAAGGTCGTAATGCATACGTGTTGGTTTTATATTTCCAAGACTACTCCCAACCATCAACCAACTTCAGCACTTACATCGCTTATCAAAAAAAAAACTTCAGCACTTACATCACACTTTGTTTACTTGTTCTGTTTCGTTTTCAAGAGAATTTGGCCCCTTTTTTTTTTCTTTTTCGTGTGTGGTCAGTGTTGATGATGTGATATAGACTACGTAGATGTCTAATTCCATAATCAATTGAACCGTTGATGTTTCGGAATCCTAAACATTGTTTAATTATAAATTACTCGAATTGGCGAAATTCGGGCAAGCTCAGAATGGACTCAAACTCGGTAGGCTGACTTATTTTTGTGTGACGGTCAAAACTCACCATCCTAAGTCGTGATTGATGGTGCTTTTCAGTCTAATTCCTTCGTTTAGGCTTTCAATTGATATTTTTGCCATTTTAGGAAAGTTTTAGAGCGTTAATAAGAGTATATTCCTTTTCAGTTGGTTCTTTTTGAGAAAATCCTTTTTTTTTTTTTTTCAATGTTGGTAGTTTTCCCACATTATGGGACTCTTTATTTTTCAGCATTATTTTTAGGGTTTCTAGGGTTAGGCCTCATAACAAGGATTATAACCTAATTTCGTACTTAACTTTTCATCAACAATCGTAACGCCCTGATTTTTCAAAGAATTTCGGAGGCATTAACCCTAAAATACATTGAATTTTACAAACTACTAGACCCCTATTTGGCGTTATACAAAATCTACATTAAAAAAATACAAAAAAGAATCTAATATTTTATTTAAACATCTTCAAAACGACTCTAGTGTTGATACAGATCTCAAATATCCTCGGTCTTCACCTTTGATATTCCTCCTGTGTCAAATAGCTCCACCATTGAACCCTACACCCTCTAGCAAATTGATCGCCGAAGCAAACGATTTACAAGGATACAAACGTATCCGTGAGTGATAATTCACACAGTAGAAAATTTTCAATCCTACCAACCCCTTACTCTACAATTAACATTCAATAATAACAATACTATCACAATTGATAATATATGATAGGTACAGAATAATAACACATTGTCTTTTTCTTTACTATCCATCATCTTACATGAAATCTAAGAATCATCTCCACGAGATCCTTTCCTCCCACATCCACTAACTACAACCATCTCATGGGTCCACCCTTCCTCTTACTTATCCTGCACCGGGTCCCAGGTGAGCGCACATAAGTTATGTACCGAGTATGTTCCTACTTAAGACCATAACAGGAGGATCGAGTCATCCCATGACGTATCGTACATTAGGGTCAGACATCCACTACCCCACGCTAACTATAGCCATCATGGGACCCATTCTCTTTCCCAAGAGAAACTTCCCATAACGTATCATACATTAACGTCTCACTAACTATAACCGTCTCATGGGACCCATTCTCTTCACCGAAGAGAAACTTTCCATGATGTATTATACGTTAGCGTCTCACTAACTATAACCGTCTCATGGGACCCATTCCCTTCCTCGAAGAGAAACTTCCCATGACGTATCATATGTTAGTGTCACAACATTTCTCAACACTGGGCCCTGCAGGTAACCCATTTCAACACAGGGCCCCATAGGTTACCCTTGCCATAGCCATGGCTCAAATCACGATCCACAACCTCACACCTCAACACTTTATCAGTTTTTCGTTTACTTAACACCGTCTACGTGAATCACTACTTGTAACCACCCAGTGAACCTAAGTCCATTCTAGCACGTACAACATGATACATCCAATAACAGCTCAATTCATAGTGTGAAACATTTCAATGAGATAACAAGTATAACAATTAATATTTGAACGAACAAGTAAATTAAAGCACGTAGTGTTTTATGATTGAACCGATACCTTTAGATATTTAAGTTTTGTTGAAGTAAACTAGTCACAGTTTATTAACTACAGTAGTTATCAATTTATTTGATAAGCATTTAGGCTATTTTACTTAGTAATCATTCTATAGAACAATAATCATAATGGACTATCAAAATAATTTAATTAAAGGTATTTGGCTGTTCCTTGCTCAAAAATAATTTTATTGTTCTATATACTTTGTTGTATCAAAGAATATCCAAATGACTCATTAAAGTATTTATATACACTATTCTATTCTCAAATAATTAAGATTTTTATCTTCTGTGACCATTATATTCAATTTAAACCAAAAGTAATATGATTATGAACTTATTTATCACTTTACATAATTATTAAAGTATATCCATTACTTTACCTATAACAACTATAGCTATTAACATTTCTAACTATTGGAATTATTAGACTTAATAGAGAGCAAATAATTATGCAATATGTTTGACTCACAGTTCTAGACACTATGAGTTAACCCACTAGTAGCTTAAAACGAAACAATAAAAATAATAAAACAATAATAATGAGGAAGGTCGAATCGTATACAAGTGTAACAAGAAGGGACGTAGTGTAATATTAGCATCAATTTTTTAAAAAACTCTAACGTCTATGAACAGTAACTCGTCCGAGAAACAGAGGATTTTTCATATTTCATGGTTTCGATGCACGGGTACGATTTCCTTCATAAGAACTCATTAAAATCAATATACATGGATTAATATACTTAGGAAAGAGTAGAGGAGAGATTTTTCTACCTTATATCCGGCTGAAAATTGGGTACTAGTTTGCGGATGATTTTAGTAAAATGAAAAAAAGACGGCGGCGATAGTGGGGACTCGGGGGCTGACTCGAAATGATTGGAAGATGGTTTGTGGATGATTGGTGATGTAGTGGTTGATGGAAACCTGAATATGATGTACGGAGGGATTTTATCTAGAAATCTCTCTCTCTCTCTCTCTCTCTCTCTCTCTCTCTCTATTATAGACTTAACAATAGAATTGGGAATGAAATAATATACTGGTGTTCAATTTTTGGATTTATGTGGGTATATATAATGAGAGAGAATAAGGTAGTGAGAATGTGAGAGGATAAGTGTGGAATGGGGAAGGAAAGGGATATTGATAATGATAAGAGGGATATGGGACAAGTGCCACATTTGGTGGGGTTTCTTTAATTCTAACATATGCGGATGCGTTTATGTATAGGGTGAGAATGTATGCAGACGTGTGCATGTATAGGATGAGTGAGAGAAATAGGGGAACAAGATAGGGTGTAGTTTGAAGGATAAATATGAAGGTGGTAGAGTGTGAGAGGGAAGTGGAGAGTTAGTTTGAATAGAGTTCTAGTTAGGGTTTAGATAGAAAAGATAAGAGATGAATATCAATCACTGGTAGTAAAGCCATAGGTTTTTTTGATAGGCAAAAGGCCATATTTTGAAATGAGTAGATAATATGCTTCTTGCAACCTTATAATACTACTAGTGCTTACCCGTGCCTACGGCACTACACACTCCGGTTGGAATTTTCCGTGCCTACGACACTTGCTAGCTAGTGGCTCAAACATTAGTATGTAGTATGTGATCCTCTTCTTAGTGGCACGAAAGAAAAAAGAACTATCAATTTACTTATGAAATTCCAGTAAATACCAGGTAAAAAGTTAAAACCAAGCAGCACATCAATTAGTGTTCTGCATCAACGAAATCAAAAAAAAATCTAAGTACACCTGCCAGTGTTCTGCAATTAACAACATAAGAGCAGATATAAGCATACCAGCCAATGCTCTGCATTTAACAACATAAGAGCAGATATAAACACACCAGCCAGTGTTCTGCATAATAAGGGAATATTTACAGATCTGAAGCATCACGATTCGGCATATTCTTAGAGACTCAACAAAAGATGAAAAAGAAACCAATTTTATACCGTGATCGAGTGTTTGTCCGTGAGACTGAAAAATGAAATTGATTGCCAACGTTGGGAAAGATGGTTATGGAAATTGACAGTAAAGCAAAAGTTAATTCGATCTCCATCGTAGACTCTAGCATTCTACTTGCTGATGTATTGCATCTCACCAACAATGTGAATAATTTGATCTCCATCATAGATATACCAAAAACATAAAATGTGGAAAAGTAATTAAGTAGTTTTCGAATAATTCAAAAAGTGGCTCTTTGAATGTTTCTCTTCTTATGGCTGATATTAAATCATCTCTATAAGAGTGTGTTATGAGTTTGATCAAATGCAACGTGCAAATGAAATAAAAAATGAAGTTGAAATTAATATTTAGCAAGAAGTAAACTTGGTCATATGGTGACTATAGTAGGTGTGGACAGTATCGACAGAGTTTTAGAGCAGCCTATGAGTGTAGGTGCGAGAAAATAGGTGTGGACGGTGACTGTCAATGCTTAGTTGTAAGAATGCACCAGTGGAACTGACCACCGCCTAACTGCCCGGCTGCCGACCAGTTCACCGTCTGACCACCTGACTATTGCAAGAGAAAGTCGCCCGTAGAATATGGGCACCTACTACTACGTGCATGTAACTGCAACTTAATATTTATTTACTCAATGTCTTTATAATATATTTTCTCCTTTTCATAACCTTCCACAAAAAACTAATGCACAATCACATTCACAACAGTTCGATTGGAAGTGCATAAATTAAGGGGAAAAATCCACACACAACTTAGCGGGAATGTGAACTCCACTTGAATCACTTTATAAGTTGCCCGTAGCGCTATTAGGTAACTAAATGACAGCTTTAGATTTTATACATCACATTCTGTCCTGTTGATATGTTTCGGTCATTTTGAACCTTTCCTCCACTATTTTCTGTTTTTCCTCGGGGCCTATTCTGCTTAATTGGCCTAAGAATACTTCATTGTCAATAAGTACTGATCAAAAAAATAATGCTAGTAGGTATTTTTTCGTTTGAGTTCTGCTTTTCGTCTACAATTTGCTGTTTTTTTTTGTTTTCCAAAAGGGTTGGGAAGAAATGCCTGAATGGAAAAAAAAGAGCCTATAAACTGGGGAGTTTTGAATGATGTTTGGAATTTGAAGAGCCTCTACAAACTTGTTTTCTTGCCCCCTGATGTAAAGTTACCAACAAAAATATCAGGAAGTCCTTAAATTTTTAAGATGTCTGAATGGAGTTCATTCTATTTCTACCATGCATTTTAACAAACACCTAGAATGCAATGAACGTATGCCATGTGTGATTAATAAGAAACTCAAAATAGAAAAGGGTACTGAACGAATAAAAAATCGAACTTACAAAGGTTGTTTGATATGTTGGCGATGAATCGGAGAAGGACTACAATGGATGGAGGAGGCTAGGATGGACGACAAATTGGTGGTCGGGGCTACTCAGAGACAAAGGAGGGTGGACAGAGAAAGTTGGGGGTTAAGGAGTGGGAGAGAGGACGATAGTGATGGAGGTGGTGCCTTGAGAGAGAGAGAGAGAGAGAGAGAGAGAGAAATTCTGGCATGGGGTTTCAAAAGATGAAGTACGGTGAATATGTTTTGGGATGTGGTGGCTAGGCATGCATGGTAGTTGTGTAATTAGCTTTAAAATATGGGCTAGATAAGGAGAATGCCTCTCAGCCCTTGGATCAAACCAATCTTAGTCATTCTAACAACTTGTCCCCACACCCTTTTGGAAGGGGATGGCAGTTGTGTAATTTAGGTGAAATCCATGGACACTTAACCAGGAAGTGGGAGGATGCACTACAGTTTTTGGATCAAATGAATCTAAGCCGTTCCAACAACTTGTCCCCACACCCTTCTGTTTTATAATAGAGATATCTTATATAATAGTGTAACTAATATCAATTGTACACGTAATAATATATTTTAATTATTGAATTATAAATTTAACAATATAAATTTGTATTAAAAAAATTTGGGTCGAAAATCCGGGTCGTTACAATAATATTCAGAATTTCTCTCTTTTTCTTGTGCGCAAGGTTTGCACGTATAAATGCCTAGGAAGACACTTCTATTCAACTATTAGGGCTCAAGAATCATTAGGTCATCCACTAAATGCACTACAAATTTGATCCAAATCTAGTGCAATCGTTTTCACGTATTGCACAAAAAATTTATCAAACAATATCTATAATGCACAAAAAATTATTTTAATAAGTACCTTAGCTTGAAAATTTAACGTAGTTTTGTAGGGGGGCTAACTTTATGAAACGAATGGAGTAAAATTTAAGAAAAAATAACAAAAAAGAAAGAGTCAAAAAATCGGGAAACAATTTGGCCGAAGGGCCCTTAACTTTTTTTGACATGTTGGCCCTTTTTGACAATCATTTTTAACGTATAATAAATATGCTTTGTATCGTTTTCGTATTTTCCATTTTCGGTAACAAAATGAATGAAAATATACCATCGTTTTCACCTCTTTTTAAGACTTTTGTACCAAAATTAATCTTTTTTCTCTAGATCTTTTGGACTAGATTTTTTAAAGGTAGAATTTCTCTAATTCTTTTTTTGTCTTCTATGATTTTTTAATGTTAGAACTTCTCTATTTTTTTTTTCAAGCTCTTGGTCTAATTTTTATTGGAGTATTTGAAAAGTCAAAATTTTCTTTTTTTCAAAATGTCCTTGTTTTAACTTGAATATATTAATCAGAAGAATTAAACAGATTTTAAAATTGGGTCTTCATATGTATCTTCTTCTTTTTTTGTAATTTCTGCAGAAGATCATTTACAAAAGTGATTAAAAAAATAAAATCGATTCCAATTTTGTGCGTTCTTTCGGGACATCCCAAACGGCTACGTTCAGAGTATCTACTTCCACTTCCACCTCACTTCACTTTCCCTCCATCTCAAATGTGCGTGCGAACCAGATAGGTTTGATCATCCCTACTTCTCCCCGTAATCTCTCTTCCACAGTTCAACTCATCTGTCTCTCTCATCTTTGTATCAACACGAGAAGCACAAGCAAAGGGAAGTGACAGTATAAACCAAACGATTCTTGTTTTTTATTGCTTTTTAATGGGAGTAATTATTATATTTTTTTGGTAATGCTGCTAATGCAGGGCGTCCTGGGCATCTTACGCACACTTCATATTAATTCCTACAGCCTCTCCCACAGCATTTTCAATCTTGCGCGTTGGAGTGAAGTGCTACTCAAGAGTTGCTCTGGCAAAGAAAATCAAACCTAAGACTTTCAAAGGGAGCAAAACCCGAGACCCAGGCCAAGACCACTAGGCCAAAGGGTGGAGCAATGGGTTTGGTTTTTATGTCCATACTCCCAATTACTATGTGTTAGTTTTGTCTTCTTTACAATTTTATGCAGTTATGGTATCATAGCGTAAAAAGATACAGGTCTTTTTCCGGGATTGCTGAAAGCCTGCAAGTAGTGCATTCTCGGTTTTCCGAAAAATTATGCCTTTCCGACTTTCGAAGTTGCTATTGTTTATAAGTTTCAAGTACGAAAATGAATTAGGGTTTAATCTAATTCTTAATTGGGTCTTCTTATTCATTTTAGTATTTTGCAGTTGCTTGCTTCTTGCTGCAAGGTAGTATAATTTATTGGTAGGTACAGAAACTAGGCAAGGTATTTCACATTCTGCAGCCGGCCACAATATAGAGTATGAAATGGCAAAGATAGGGATGTTTTGAATATGTTCCCGTAATCTACGGCAAGCAGAACACATATGCCATTATGTGCAGAGGTTGAACAATGCATTTTGCGCACATACCATTGTGGTGTAGCGAATGGTGATGATTTACTTTGTGGTACCTGATTCAGGTAATAGGGAAGGCAGTGATGCCAGATTTTGGGATAGGACTTTTTTAAGTGATGATGAGATGATTGTTTATGGTGAATTTTGGAAGTGTTACAGTACCAGCGAAGATGGTAAACATGGCTATGATATGTAGCAATGGTTTTATATCTCATGTTTCTAAGGTTAAGTGGGGAACTGATGATACATTCTTTATAGCACACATCCAGCCGGTAGTGAAATAACAGGAGAATGATCGTTGAAACATTCTGTGATGAGTCCATTTTCCCAGGGTGATCCCTTTGGACTTCCGCAACTTCATTAACCGCCTGGCCCACTCAAGAGAAATAGAAAAGAACTAGATGAAGGTGAAGCTGGAACTAGTAGCAGAAAATGGTGTGTGCCTTGTCGAGCTCAGATTGCTAGAGATTTGGGCATTATAAGATGACACATCAAAGAGTCCACTTAGGAGTGGAATTGTTAGAGGGAGAGGACCTGGTAGTGAAAGAGGGGGTGGGGTGGGTGAGGAGGATTTCATTACTTGTTATTTCTTGTATATCATGAATTGTCTTTCATGAGGTTACAAGGTGGTACATGAGAGCTGCAAATGGAAGAATTGGAATTGAAGACTTGCTTGGAAGGTCATCACTCGGAAGAGCTGCAGTTGGTGATGTCTACGCTTGCTGGGCTTGGAAGATCAACATCGCCAGCTGGAAGTTGCGCTGTTTAAATTCATACTCAATCCATTTGGCAGTTCTGGTGTACAAATTGGGACAAATCCAGTTTGGGAGTTCTGGACATGGGGAAGGCACATCTGCGGGGGGCCTTGGTTCTTCAAAATGGTCACTGCTTTGACCCCTTATCACTATCTCTATATCTATTGCTTGAAAACTCAGTCACAGCATATACTCATATGTTCTTGTATATCTTTATGGCTATGCTTTTGTGCATGGATGGATAGCAATCATGCATGCCATTTTCACTGCAATCTTGTGTTCGAGTGGGCATTGGATAGAGCTCAGACATGTTAGGATAGAGTGGCTTACGAGGGTAATATGCTTGCTGAAAGTATGACTACTGTATTTATTGTATGATGAATGTCATGCATACTTTCTACATGGCAAGGAGTTGTTCAAAATTGCTTAAGATGGGATTCTTTTACATTTTTTATATGAAACTAAAGAAGTGTACATACATTTGGGTTTCATTAGTACAAGGGCAAGGCTTCCATTTATCAGACCTGTATTTCTGCTGATGTCATGAACTTTTTACTGTCTGTCTGAGGGACTTACGGTTACCCCTGTGTGTAATGCTAGGGGCGTGGTATTTCAAGGAGAAGCAAAGATGATTGTACTGTTTAAGAGGCATGTAGTATGTTAAATTTACCGTAACTTTTTTTGCTGAAAAATGTGGTTTTGTTTTTGTCAAAGACTATAATCTTCAAAAAATCATTACTCAGGAAATTGCAAAAAATACATTATCATTTAAAGTGTGAGCATAGGTTATACATGTAACATAATTCTCCTGATTTGTGAAGTTATTGCTTGTACATTTCATCTTATTGTCTAGGTTTGCTTTGCTTAAGGATCAGGACTCTAATCTAATCTTTACTCACAAATCAAGCAAGACTAGGCTCCAAGTCAAGAACAACAAATACCTTTCTCAAACATACCATGTGTATAACATACCCGTTTAGTGCTTGCGAAAGTTACATTACAGGAATTGCATAGAGAGCGAGACAGAATGGTTCTCTCAGATGTGCAGACACCTGATGAAATATCATCAAGCTTTATCAATTCAGTCTTTGCATCCAGATATGTCCAGGATCCCCTGCCTAGGTTGTGCTCTCACCACATACTAAATATGGAACACCTGCTGTAGTTTCATGTTGTCGAGTAGATCTAGTTTTTCTTCTTTTCACACTTTTAAGGTGGTTTTTTAGGTATAGGATGCCAGAGAATTCCATTCCAAAGGAAGTGGCTTATCAAATAATCCATGATGAGCTGCAATTAGATGGTAATCCAAGGCTTAACTTGGCTTCCTTTGTCACCACATGGATGGAACCAGAATGCGATAAGTTAATGATTGAATCCATGAGCAAAAATTATGTGGACATGGACGAGTACCCCATCACCACTGAGCTTCAGGTAAATCAATTCTCTGTTATTTTCAATCCCCACCACTTGGTACTTTATACAAACTCTAAAAAACAAATAGGCAACCCTATGCACTAGGGTCCCACTAAAAAGCAGTCATGGGAGGATATGGATATGCAATATGAACCCTATTCCTGGGGTGGCTGCTTTCGTAATGAACTGGTGTCACTCGGCACTAGAGACTGTCGGAGTTTGTCCCACATTGGTTAATCATCTCCTCCAAAACTAGTTTATGAGCCTGGGCGGCCTTTCCACTCCTTGCCAATTGGTTTGGAGTTTGATGCTTTAACAAGGTATCAAAGCTTTGTTGGGCCTTTGTTTGGTGGAGCATTGTCCGGTTGCCATGTGTTGTGGTTCATGAGGGTGTGTTGAAATGTGTCCCACATCACCTGGACATGCCCCATTTGTGTTGATTATAAGGCATCAGTTTCCTTCTTAACACCTGTGTTTTAAGGAGTAGTGTGGGCTGAGCTTTTCAACTTATTATCAAAGCTAAGGTTTCGGATGTATGGGGGAGTGTTGGAGTTTGTTCCACATCAGTTAATTATCTCCTCCAAAACTAGTATATAAGCCTAGGTGACCTCTCCACTCCTTGCCAATTGGTTCGGAATTGGATGCTTTAACAAACAATTCTTTACTGGGCAATTTGGAGTTGAATGCTTTAACAGACAATTCTTTACTGGGCAAAACTGCCCTTGAGCATTTAAATTAAATAAGTACTATTCCATCGCATATTGGCTAATACATATTGGGTTTTTAGCCTTCGAAAACAAAATTACAAACACACCTCAGTATGTCAGTGGGACGGAAACTTGTGTATAGACATTCAACGACATGTCTCTATTCATAGCTCATCCAAAACTCATTTCAACTGCACATTTGGTAGGTTGATAATTGATAAGGAAAAAAAAAGATTCAGGATTGTGTCCTCCGATTCCTGATATGTATGGTTTGATACTCTTTGTACCCTCTTATATGCCGATATAACTATTTATAAACATTCCTTTGGTATTATCATTCTCAAAAGAATTTTCTTGTATGCCCCCTTTTCATCGTCCCCATCCTTAAGGTCAGTTTGCAATCAATTCTATGGTTGCTAAAACTTCAATGCAATGCAAATATACTCATGGCTTTACAATATGACACAGAACGGAAGTAGCAATCAGAAAGTCAGTCAGTCAGTGTTCTAAATTGTACTACCTCGATCTGTATTTGTTTGTCCATGTTCTATATTATGAACATCAGAAAAAAATCTTGTATAGTTTCTAACTTGGGTTTTTTAGATGAATATGAAACTGGTTAGAAGGACTAAAAGATCTTTTGATCGGTGAACTGTCGTACTGACTAAAAAGTTCAATAATCATGAATTTTCACAAATGGAAGAAAAAATGGAGGACTTTTAACTTATGAAACCTTTATCATCTTGTTCTTAAACTCATTCTGCTATCAATTTTAGGTTGATGGACTTTTTATGGAATGTAGATAACTATTGGTCAAGTATAGTTCTCATCTTCTATTTTGGTTGTTTTTTCCAGAACCGGTGCGTAAATATGATTGCAGATCTTTTCCATGCTTCTTTTACAAAGACGAAACAAGGCATTGGAGTAGGGACGGTAGGATCCTCAGAGGCGATAATGCTAGCAGGACTGGCTTTCAAGAAGAAGTGGCAGAACAAGAGAAAGGCAGAGGGCAAACCTTTTGACAAGCCTAATATTGTCACCGGTGCCAATGTTCAGGTATGTTAGTTGTTGAAGGTATAAATAATAAAGTTGCCCTTTATCTAACAGCTTAAGCTTTTAGATGAGTTGGTAGTTAACGATCTAATATGGTATCAGAGCAGGCAATAGATCCTGGGTTCGAAACTCATAGCTTACCTAATGATTAAAATTTACATGTGTTTAGCTTGCTTATGGGGGAGAGTCTGGCTACACATGAGGGGGCGTGCTGAGAATATAAATAATAAAGTTGCCCCTCTCTCTAATAGCTTAAGTTTTTAGATGAGTTGGTGGTTAATAATCTGATATGGTATCAGAGCAGGCAATAGATCCTGTGCTCGAACCTCACCGCCTACTTAATGTTAAAAATTTTACACGTATTTAGCCCACTTATGGATATAAATAATAAAGTTGCCCCTTTCTCTAATAGCTTAAGCTTTTAGATGAGTTGGTGGTTAACAATCTAATATTAGTTTTTACACATCGCTTATAATAAACAAGAACTCCTTAATTGAGTTTGGTAATGCTATAAACTTGGTAAAATTTTGGAAAATGTGTACGGAATGCAATGTCGTGGCACTTAATGTAGTGCTGCCAACACAAATGGTGAATTCTGCAGCAAAAAATGTTGAAGTTTCGTAATGTCACAGGAGTAGGATATTATTTTATAAGTGTGTTTAATCAAGGGCATCTCATAAGCTTCTTTACTATGGATGCTTTATTGTTTCTCCACTTAAGAAAGTAAATGCACTTTTCTGGAAATTTATTATGTCTCTGTTATTTTTCCATTGGATTCTGTACTCCACCAAACCCAGAAAAATCTCACACAAACGTGTTCAGAACCAGATTTGATAGACGCGAAGAGTCCTTTAGTTACAATCAGGGTGATACAAAATTTAACTTCTGTATGTAGGTTTGCTGGGAGAAATTTGCAAGGTACTTTGATGTGGAACTGAAGGAGGTAAAATTGAGTGAAGGCTACTATGTAATGGACCCTAAGAAAGCAGTGGAGATGGTGGATGAGAACACTATATGTGTCGCTGCAATTCTGGGTTCGACCTTGACCGGAGAGTTTGAAGATGTCAAGCTCTTGAATGATCTCCTATCTGAAAAGAACAAGAAAACTGGGTAAAAAAATATTTCTTTTTGTCAAAGACTGAAACTATATGCAGTGTGAATACTCTCTTCCCTAGTCTAATTTAGTCGGTCATAGTCCAGTTAATTATCTCTTTTCTTACCGAAGCTATCTGTTAGAATATAGTATTAGTATTAGTCCCACATTGGTTAATGTAGTCTTATGTTATGATTTTCCATTATATAAATAAGAGTTGATTGTGTTAGTGTTAGTTAACACAACACCCTATACACTTTTCGTTCCTAAACAACATGGTATCAGAGCGGGTTCACCATCCACCTTAAATATACAAAACCCTAGCCGCCACCCTCTACCGCCATCATCATCTCACCACAAAACCCTAAAATCACAACCCTAATCCTGGTCTCTATCTTAACCCTAATTTCTTCCACCCATCGAAATCCCAAACTGAAATCTATAGCCATTAACCACTGTTCACCGATTATTGTTCACATATTACTGTTCATCGTCGGTACTATTCACTTATTACTGTTCATCATCATTACTGTTCCATCACTCTTGGTTGGTCACATCTGTTTTTGGGTTCTGCTTTCGGTTGCCGAAGGTATATTAGTATTGGTATTATTGGTAGTTGTTTGATGCTTATTTTTAGTTGGTAGAATATTGGTGGTTGATCCGCTGGTTGCCTCTCATTGCACAGTAACATATTTGCAATGAAATCTGATTTTGATTATGCTTCAGCTGTCTTTGATGGGTTTGGTTCTTTCATTCAGCCATGGTCATGGTGGCAGTCGTGATTCTGGGTATCGTGGTTAGATTTTTGGCCGTGCTTTCAGTGAGAGTGGTAACATATCTTGTTTTGTCGTTTATTTCGTTGAAGTTGGTGGTTGTTGGTTGGTAATTGAAGTTGGTTGTTATTGGTCGTTGAAGTTGGTAGTTGAAATTGGTTCATTGGTCGTTGATTCGTTCGTTGGTCGTTGAAATCGTTAGTTGGTTGTTGAATTCGCTCGTTGTTCGTTGGTCGTTGAATTCGTTCGTTGATACATTGGTCATTGAAATCGTTCGTTGATTCGTTGGTCATTGAAATCGTTCGTTGATTCGTAGAAATCGTTCGCTGATTCGTAGAAATCGTTCACTGGTCGTTGAAATCGTTTAAGTTGAAGTTGGTTGGTTGTTGAAGTCGTTTCGTTCGTAGAAATCGTCAAAGTCGTTTCGTTGGTTGAAGTCATTCGTTAGTCGTTGGAGTCGTTCGTTGGTCGTTGAAGTCGTTTCATTATTTTTAGCAAGTTGGTTGTTTTAGTCATTGCTATTAGTAGTTGAGGTAATTGTTTTATTGGTTACTATGTAACAAGCCGGAGAGTCTCCAGCTTGAGGAGGAGTGTTAGAATATAGTATTGGTATTAGTCCCACATTGGTTAATGTAGTCTTATGTTATGATTTTCCATTATATAAATAAGAGTTGATTGTGTTAGTGTTAGTTAACACAACACCCTATACACTTTTCCTTCCTAAACAACACTATCCATTACCACAAAGTCAGTTACAACTTATACCTTCCCCTTCACCTCAAAGATGCCTGAAAAAATTGTAGAAGTATTGGGAATGGAAAGTTGTGTAAAGTTAGGATTCGCACTATGGAATGATGCGTAAAACGTCTTGGGTCTGCAATGAAATGGGATTGGTCATAAACTGATCCAATCCAACTAACAAATTTTTGTCCATGTTTTGGCCCCCCTTTCTGATTTCACCCTTGACCAAGAGAGCACTAAAATTATTATCCATCTCATTGCGAATGATGGCTCATGGCCTCATGGGTACGATAACCTGTATAAGAGTATTTTCTCTCTGAATGTATACAGGTGGGAGACACCGATCCATGTAGATGCAGCAAGTGGGGGGTTTGTTGCACCCTTTCTATACCCGGAACTGGAATGGGATTTTCGGCTGCCATTGGTGAAGAGCATCAATGTCAGTGGCCACAAGTACGGTCTTGTGTATGCTGGAATTGGGTGGGTCATTTGGAGGAGCAAAGAGGACTTACCGGAAGAACTGATCTTCCACATAAACTACCTTGGAGCTGATCAACCCACATTCACCCTCAACTTCTCCAAAGGTATGCATATTTTAATCAAGTATGTGATCTTGCAATGCATACCAATTGTTGAGCGAGCTTCCCATGCTTAACTAGTTTGCTAGTAAGTTCTTGTTCTAATTCTAATGCCTGATATTACATCAAAGAATATAATCACTGATCTTGTAAGAGTATGCCGAATGGTTGTAGTCCTTTTTTCAGTACCAAAGCTTTTTTTTGCTTTGCTACAACAGTGCCATTTTGCAAAATTCACGCTATGTTGCTTGATTGATGCCAAACCATCTTTTGGCTTGATTAACCACAGATATAGCTGAAGATGTGAGCCACAAATATAGCTGCACATGTTGCTAGTGGATCAAGAAATGGTGCCATTTTCTTATGTCAAATTTGTTTAAGAAATTGCAAAGCCATTTTTGGCAACAGATTTAGCGAGTCATTGGAGTGCATATCATATTTTTGGATCTCCTTCCAAAACCTGTCGTTGTCAAGAGAAATGAATACCTACTGGTTCTTCTCAAACAAGTGAAATTCTTGTTGATTTCATGACAATCCAACGTTAGGTGTGCTTTCAATGCCTTGGCCCGGTAGAAGATGAAAGATGTCATCTGGTCGCAACTAGCTAAAAGTTGTGCAAATATTAGAACAACTACTCATACCTGATTTTTTTTTTTGGATGTATATCCAGGATCAAGTCAGATTGTTGCGCAATATTATCAATTCTTGCGAATGGGCATGGAGGTGAACACACACTTTAGCTAGCTTGGTTTTGTGATCTGAGCTAATGCATATAGAATTTTACAAAAATGATTCTCAAGTGGTGCAGGGTTATAAAAAGGTGATCACCAATTGCATGGAAAGCGCAAAACTTCTTCAAAAAGGATTAGAGAATGCCGGCCAATTTGAAATAATTTCAAAAGACCAAGGAGTACCACTTGTGGCCTTCACAATGAAGAACAAGAGCAAAACCTTTCCATTTCAACTGTCAAAAGCTCTGAGGCACCATGGGTGGATTGTGCCGGCTTACACCATGCCGGCCAATGTGGAGCACATGACCGTTCTTCGAGTCGTGGTGAGGGAAGATTTGGGCCGAAACCTTGTGGAAAAGCTGGTTTCACACATCAAAGGCGCAGTGTTTGAGCTTGAGAATGCTCTATCGGGTATTCCAAGGATTGCATTTACAGTGGAAGTGAAGTCAAGTGATGATCACTATGGGAGTGGTGATAAAGGGGGTGTTTTACACATACCGGCGACGTCAATTCAGTGGAAGCAACATAAGCCTGAAACCGTTGGCAAGGAAGTGCAAGTGATGGGTGGTAAGACTAAGGGTGTTTGTTAAGTCCCAACTTGCTAGCTACTGAAAGTACCATGTAAAAATTATTGGAAATGTTATTTAGAATTTCTGTAAACTATAATAACCACAGACAACAATAATAACAATAAGATGTTGAAACGGTTGAGGTAACGCATTGAGAATTTTTTTCCTCTCCACCTTTTAGTTGTTTTTGGCTTGTAAAGAGCACCTAGATATTGTCTTTCATATTGGGAGTTAACCGTGTTGTTTAGATATTTAAATGTTGTAGACTCCCGAACCTTGAAATTTTAAAATTTCATTGTTCATTTCGTGGCCCCTTCGTATAAAAAATCTTGGTTTCATCCCTGAACATGATTGAATCTTGGGGTCTCTCTCTTCCAAATATCGTTACTTATTTGACCCCAAGATATTTAGTGGTAGAAACCAGGAATCGGAGTTAAAAGGGCTCAAATTATGAATTTTCAAGGTTAAATCTAGTCATTTGAGTTTTTTTGGAATGGTTTTGATAAATTGAAAAACTAATCTCAAATATTATTGCTATTTATCATTTGACAAGATGCAGTATTATTATTGTGAAGATATCACTCATAAGAATATCCATCTTCCAAAGACATTCTTGAGATCGTCCTTCTCTCTAACTTTCTCTTTCTACAAACCACAAACCAGTGCTACAGCTCTCAGGTTTTTGGCTGGGGGAGGGGCGGCGCCACCCTCCCCTCTCCATACTTTTTTTCTTTTCTATGTACTGAATAAGTTCCTAACCATGTCCGCCGCCGCTCCTGCTCTCTACCTTCAGCAATCTCTATTTCCTGCTCTGGCGAGCTCTGTTTCCTGCTCCAGCGTTCGTGTCTCAAACGTTTGATGCCTCCTTCTCCGGTGATGTGCTCCGGTGACCCTGTATTTCGTCGCCAATCACCCATACAATCTGTTTTTCCCTCTCTTCTCCGGTCGCTCGGCCCCCCGTTTCGTTTCCCCCTTCCTCGTCCGAGGGACCACTCTCTCTCTCTCTCTCTCTCTCTCTCTCTCTCTCTCTCTCAGCTGATTGGGTTTCTCTCCTCTTTTCAGTCCGATCGGTCTGTTCTTCTTTCCTACAATTGGATCGGGTTCCCTGGTCCTTTTCTCCCTGTCCCCGTCCGATCCAATCATAGGGTGAGCTTGCATGTGGTTTGATTGGCTTTTATAGGTGTTGTTGAACAGAGCTTGTTGTTGTTGAATGGAGCTTGGCTATGTTAGAGTCCTTGTGGTCTATTTTGTTGTGACGCTGTGGATGCAAAAGTGCTGTTGTTGGGGTTGATGCTGGGGTCTTCAGCTCTTAGATCTGTGCTGGCAGCCGTTATGTATGGGCGCGATCCGGCCAGCGACTTGGTCGTCCTTGGCTGTGGAGTGTTAAAGTGGCTTGCTCGTGGCAGTGCTGCATGGTTGCGGTTGGGTTGTCTATTTCTTTTTTATTTTTCTTTTGTTTATGTATTTTTCTGTGCATGCAATCACATTGTGCTTTGTGCTTCATGGCCTTCGCATGTCGTCGGCGTCCTTTATCTTAGGCGATAGCACAATTGTGTTTTGTATTATGTTGTTAAAACCCTTGTACTCTTTCTTTTCATATATATATATATATATATATATATATATATATATATATATATATATATATATATATATATATATATATATATATATATATATATATATATATATA
>BPLS01000713.1:973723-988033 GCA_019656275.1 Rhododendron kiyosumense
CGTGATACTAACTTAAGCATCGGAGGGCCTTTGCCACGAGAGGCAAAGGTGCGCTCACCTCTTGTCTGTTTTGCAGATTAGGGTTCCGACGAAGAACTAGGGTTCCGGTGTAGAGGCACGTGCAGCCGCTGCCAATTAGTGTTGTTCAGAACGCCAATTGTTTTCATCCCCCTACACCGACTTCACCGATCACATCACCTATGCAGAGATACCCATCCGCCTAGAACCTTATAACAACCCAAACCCCAATGAAGGACAACAGGAACCATTATGGCGAGTAACATGGCATTGCTACGGGCTGACAGAGGACATCGTCGAAAAGCAGAGTCTTCTAGCAGAATATTTTCCTATGCTTTTCGATTGATCGATTCCTTTGACATCTACTATTCATTTCACGCATAACACATTTTCTTTTTCTTCTTTCTAGGAAAACAATTGTGGTAGTAGAAATTTTCTTGACTTTTAGTAGCTACACATTTGAGTAGTATGTTTTGACATTAATGATGTGTTTGATTCGTTTTGTTAGTGAAAGAAAAGTTTCTTATGATGTTCTGCTTCCATGGATATAATAAATATACAAATATATATGTTCTTATAATAAACCCCCCTTACTAAATTATAACATAACGGTATCTAGATCGAGGAAACAAGAGACAACCAGAATAACGAGCAAAATAATGGACAAAATGGAGTCCCTCAACTCAACAGCCAAATTAGGACTACCGAGCTAGTCCAACTCATGCAAGCATTCATTGCTGCTGCGACTACAAATAACCAAACTCCGCGCGGAGCCCCGCACACACCTTGAGGGCCAATGACCAAGAGGCACTGAATGAATTCTGCAAGCGTTGCCCGCCCTACTTTCAAGGAGAACCTAACCCCACAGCTGCGGAAGCTTGGCTGGAAGAAATCAAGAAAATTCTTGAGACCCTAGACATTCAAGATGCCAGCAATCGAATTGCTCTAGCTATTTATCAGATGCAAAGTGAAACTTAGCATTGGTGGAACCTGATGAAGAACACCCATGATGTGGTAACAATGACTTGGGAAAGGTTCGAGGAAATTTTCCTTGACAAGTACTTTCCAACACCTGTCAAACAAGCAATGGCCTTGGAATTCATGAACCTCGAGTAGGGTACGATGACCGTTACCCAATACGCAGCACGCTTTGAAGAATTGTCTCGTTATGGCTCGGCAATCATACCTACTGATGATGACAAAGCAAGAAAATTTGAGTGAGGACTCAATGAGACACGCCAAGCGGTGGTGGCACAGACACTTCCCACCTACTCACAAGTGGTGCAATGTGCGCTAAAGATGGAGAGAGAAAACTTGGATTTTAAGGCAAGGCATGAGCAGAAGAAACCAATGCCTGCAGTTGGAGGACCTATCCGCACTAGCCATAACAACAGGAGTAACACCACCTCCCAACCCTACCACCAAAACTAGCCTCGCCCCCCAACCATCATAATTCAACACAACCTGGAGGAACCCCAACCCAGGGTTCAATCGAAACCCTAACCTTAATCCAAACCAGATCAAAGCACTAAACTGAGGTCCAAACCCTAATCCTGGACCAGACCGCAACCTCTTTCCCCAGAATCAATACCCAGTCTGCCGCTGCTATTTCTGCCATGAAGAGGGACATATCCAGATCAACTGCCCCAAGTTGATCGGAGTTAGAAACCAGGGAGGACAAGCGCCGCAAAATCAAGTCAAGGCTGCAGGAATTGGAAATCAGAATCAAGCTAGGCCGGTTTTGTAGAGACCCGTATTTTATGAAAATGGTTTAAAGGTTTTATAAATGATAAAGTAGTGCATAAATGAGAAATTTGAAAGTTTATTTGGTTTGGGGTTTGAACGATAGAATCGAAATTGGAGGGAGTGTTAGTGTGATTCGGTGTGTGTGTGAGTATATATAGAGGTGTGTGTGGTGTAGGAGATTAGTTCATCTCCCTATCTCTCTCTCCCTCATGCTGATCTCCCCCTCTCTTTAACGTGTGTCTTTCTCTCTCTCATTCCACCAAAACTCAAAACCCAAGGAACCCGACCCTCTTTCTATCTTCCTCGCATGCCATTGTGTTCATAGCTTGTTTGGTTTGGCTTGAAGAGAAGTATTTTGGGCGTATTTCAAAGTTCGAGTTCAAGAGTTCACATGGCCCGATCTCTTTGCATGCTTGCTCTCCAACTTCGAGGTAGGGATTCTTGCTCTTGTTATGTGTTTATGAGTTGATTTCATGTAGAAATCATACCTTGGTTCGTTGGTTGTTTTGTTGTATTTGCTTTTGAGTTTTCTGCACAAAATTGCAGTTCGTAATATCCTCGTATCGATATGATTGTGTGCGTATCGATACGTTAAAAGGATCTGCATTTCAGTAGCTTTAGAAATCTGTCGTAGTGTTCCCGTATTGATATGGTTATTTGTGTATCAATACTCCAAACTCAGGAGTATCGATACGGTTATTTTGGTATCGATACTCCTTGGCTTTCTGGGCAGTTTTGCCCATGTTGCTCCGATTTGATTATTTTGAACCCCAAACACTTCTAGTACCTTTTAACACCTCTTAACCTTTCTTAAGCGTGTCCAGTTGACTTCCCTTGATTAATCGATGTTATCCTCTTTCCATTGATTTTTCCGTTGTTAGAGAAAGAGTAGTGTCTTACTAGATAAAGACTTAATCGAAATGTATTCATGGGATTAATGGCACTTGAGAGTCAATGTGGCATGAGGTAACGCACGCTATAGGTATGTTAGGTGCTATGACTTGATGTGGTGAACGATAGGATGAATGAGTGTATCATAGAAAGGTTGCCGAGTATAGTAGGATGTACATTATGGCGTAGGGCGCGTGGTCGGTCAATAAGGGTTTGCCTAGTGGTTTGGAAGAGAATAAGGTAACTCGTACCTTCGTGCTTTGTCTCGATTGATCATCCTAGGTTCCTTTGGCACTCGTTCTATAAGATTCTCGTTTCGAAACTAGCCGGTGATGTGTCGTGGAATCGTTGTGGGTCCGGTACGTGGCATAAGGCGATGTAATAGATTTAGAGAATAACGTGGACTTAAAGTATTTATCAATGTGTAATGGGGTGTGCTTATGAGTTTGTATGAATTGTTAATAATGTAAGAACGAATGTAACTTGGAAAGTATTGTCTGCTTATATATGGTTTGATAAAGCTTTTATGTCTACGTGAATTGTAAATTTTGAATTGAGGGTCCTGCAACGCAATGTGTGGTAATGCGGAGATTCTAGAGGGCCCGCAACGCAAGGTGTGGTAATACGAAAACCCAGGTGGAGAGAATTCAATGTGACGCAAGGGGTGGTAACAGTTGAATGTCTCGCTTGATGAAGAGAATTATGGTTGACTATAGAAGTTTATGTTGACGTTTGGATTGTTTGTTGACTAAGATTGTGACTGTTGAAAAAGAGAAGGAAATGTTGATTCTATTGAGATTTTATTAAAGAAAGAAATTTGTTTGAAAAGAGGATTTTTATCAAAAATCCTCCAGTATTCTTGAGCGAATTAACGGATCCGGTATTTGGGTACAAATCAACGGACTCTGGCATTCAAGCTCGAATCAACGGAGTTTGACCCGAAGTGGTCTTGAGTTTTCCTTAAAATTGTTTTGGAAATCAAAAATTAAAATTTTATGAAGTGAAGTCCCATGGTGAATGGTATGAGTTGAGGAAGTTAATGTTGCGTTCGTTCGAAAAGTTATTAGATGGTTGAACAGTTGTTGTAGTCTATTAGATCAATATGAGTTTAAATATCAATTCTAGTTGACGTTAAAATGGTTAAGAACGTTTGTGGGATGTCCAAGATTTTCCAGTCTTAGTCCGTCTGTTCATAGTGGTAACTCTTGTATCTTACGTTCGTTTGTTGGAATTCATTCGCTCTAGTTGCATGTTTCATCGCATTTACATATAGCTTGAGTATAGATTTCCTATTGGGCTAGTGTAGCTCAACAAAATCCTTCTTTTCAAGTTTTAATGTCAGCCAGTAGCTTACATTGCATCGTATGCTCAGTGTGGAAGGCAACTTTGGAAGCTAATGAAGACTAATTATTGAATCATCTTTGTAAATCATATACTTTTGTTATAAATGATTTTGTAACTAACCCATCTTGATTTCTTTTGGCTAAACCGTTTGTAATTTAATTGCTTGTCGCAGCTGTGTTTAAGTTAATTTGGGCCCTGGTACCAAGATTTTATTTCACTAAACTTGGGGACTTTATTTGTAAGCCAATCAGGCGGAAACTCTTTTGGGTAATATGTACGATATGCGAGGCTCTTTTATTAAAATGTATTACTTAATTATGTTGTAAATCGAGGGCGTGACAGGTTTAGAATGGTAACCAATCTGGAGGACAGAACCAACCTCGTGGTGGTGGAACCACCCGCCGACTCGCCCTCTCCAGAACAGAGGATCAAACGGGCCAACCCAACCCAATGCAGGAAGGGTATTTGCACTGCAAGGAATGAAGGAGGAGATGGACCCTGCAGTAATCCAAGGTACCCTCACTCTTTATACTACATGCGTCCAAGCACTATTTGATTTTGGAGCTTCGCACTCATTCATATCTGCCGCATGTGTATCTACACTTGGATTAGAAACTGAACCCCTAAAGACAACTATGCATGTGACCTCACCATTAGGGGGTAAGATTTCGGTAGTACTAATTTGTAAAGGGTGCGAACTAGAAGTACGAACCTGCGGTTAACATGCGACTTACGAGTAATCAAAATGACGGGCTTTGTCGTCATACTTGGGATGGACTGGTTGACTGCACACCGAGTTGTCATAGACTGCCATCGAAAAGTGGTGACAGCCTATTCGCCAGATGGAACATGTTTCAAGTTTAAGGGAGATAGACAAGACCCATCTGCACCCCACTCGCACAAAACGAAGTGGCATAGGAAGCTTGTTGGATGGTTAGCGAGTCTCAAATTGGAGGAAACGAACCGAATGGAGTTGGGCCTCCCTCACATCGTCTACGAGTACGAGGACGTATTTCCAGAGGAATTACCAAGATTACCGCCGCCAAGGGAATTGGAATTTACCATCGAGCTACAACCCGGCACGGCCCCAATCTCAATGGCCCTGTATCAAATGGCTCGAGCAGAGCTACGAGAGTTGAAGACACAGCTACAGGAACTTTTAGAAAAGGGTTTTATCCGACCTAGTACCTCACCATGGGGAGCTCCAGCACTATTCGTCAAAAAGAAAGAAGGAACGCTCCGACTTTGTATCAACTACCGCCAACTCAACAAAGTCACCATCAAGAACCGATATCCCCTATCGAGAATAGACAACTTGTTTGACCAACTGAGAGGGTCGACTTGTTTCTCATAGATTGATCTAAGATCTGGATATCACCAATTGCGAATTCGGGATTGTGACATACTTAAGACGGTGTTCCACACGCGTTACGGACACTATGAGTTCATAGTCATGCCGTTCGGCCTAACCAATGCTCCTACTGTTTTCATGTGCCTGATGAACCAAATTTTCACACCGTACTTGGACAAATTTGTGGTAGTGTTCATCGATGACATCCTTGTATACTCTCCAACGGAGAAAGAACACGAAGACCACTTGAGAATTGTTCTCCAAGTACTTCGAGACAACCATTTGTATGCGAAGGCTAGCAAGTGCGAATTCTGGATGAAAGAAGTCAAATTCCTAGGACACATGGTGTCAGAAAAAGGAATCTCAGTCGATGACAGCAAAGTAGAAGCAGTCTTGGACTGGAAAAGACCTTCTACGGTGTTTGAGATTAGAAGTTTCTTAGGATTAGCCGGCTACTACAGAAGGTTCATTTAGGATTTCTCCATCTTGGGAAAACCATTGACGCGACTGACCCAAAAAGGGGTTAAGTTTGAATGGAACGAAGCATGTGAGAGATCCTTCCAAGAACTTAAGAAGAGGCTGACTAGCGCTCCTATATTGATCATACCCGAACGACACGCAGGGTATACTGTGTACTGCAATGCATCCAAAGATGGATTGGGAGCTGTACTCATGCAAAATGGAAAAGTCGTTGCTTACGGATCCCAACAGTTGAGACCGCATGAAAGGAATTATCCGACTCACGATTTGGAACTGGCAGCAGTGGTATTCACCCTAAAGTCTTGGCGACATTATCTATACGGAGAGCAGTTCGAAGTATTCACGGACCACAAGAGTTTGAAATACTTGTTTACCCAGAAAGAGCTAAACATGAGGCAAAGGAAATGGATGAAATACTTGGAGGATTTCAACTTCACGATATCCTATCATCCTGGAAAGGCAAACGTAGTCGCTAATGCGCTGAGTCGCAAGAACCGAGGACAAGTGGCTAGTTTAGCTATGAGAGAATGGAAGATGATGGAAGACATTAACGGATTCAAGCTGTAGCCAACCGTAGAAGGCGCCGCCGCTTGTCTTTTCTCCATGGTCGCCACACCAGCCTTACACCAGGAAATCCTTTTAGCCCAAACCTTTGAACAAGAATGTGATTTCATCAGATACCAACTCTCAATTGGAAAAGTAGCAGCTGGGTGGGAAATCCATGCTGACAAGAGTCATCGCTTCCAAGGAAGAATCTTTGTACCAGACATCGGTACCCTCTGGGAAGCAGTACTTAAGGAATTCCACCATTCCAATTTCGTCGTCCACCCAGGGAGCACCAAGATGTACCAAGACCTCCGCCGACAGTACTGGTGGGCTGGAATCAAGAGGGATGTGGCCAAATATGTCTCAACATGCCTCACCTGCCAGCAAGTGAAAGCGAAACATCAGAAGCCCGGTGGGACCCTACAACCATTACCTATACCTGGATGGAAGTGGGAACATATTGCCATGGACTTTGTGACGGGATTGCCAAGGTCTCCACAATCAAACACCGCCATTTGGGTGATAGTCGACCATTTGACCAAATCCGCCCACTTTTTACCCATGAAGATGACAGACTCATTGGACTCTCTCAACAGACTTTACATCTGAGAAATCGTGCGATTACATGGTGTACCTGTATCCATTGTGAGTGATCGAGATTCACGATTCACGTCGACCTTTTGGGATAGCCTGCAAAAATCATTAGGAATCGACCTTCGTCTCAACACTGCATTTCACCCACAGACGAACGGACAATCCGAAAGAACAATCCAAATCTTAGAAGACATGCTCTGTGCCTGTGTTTTGGACTTTAAGGGAAGTTGGGAACAACACCTGCCCTTAGTTGAGTTCGCCTATAACAACTGCTATCAATCCAGCATAGACATGGCACCATACGAAGCTCTGTATGGGCGACTTTGTCGATCGCCAGTTTGTTGGGCTGAATTGGGAGAAGCAAGCTTATTGGGACCAGAGTTAGTCCGAGAGACAACAGAAAAGATCCCAACCATTCGCCAACGGCTCCTGACCGCGCAAAGTCGACAGAAGAGCTACGCCGACAAAAGGACCAGACCATTGACCTTTCAGGTTGGAGAACATGTGTTCTTGAAGATCAAACCACAAAAAGGAGTTATCCAATTTGGAAAGAAAGGAAAGCTGTCATCCCGATACATTGGCCCTTTCGAGATCCTTGAGAAAATTGGAGAAGTGGCGTACCGCTTGGCACTACCACCACAACTGAACCGAGTCCACAACGTGTTCCACGTGTCAATGCTCCGAAAGTACATAACACATCCTTCCCACATCATCAATTGGGAAAACATCGAACTTAACGAGGACGTCACTCGAGGAACAGCCAGTGGAGATCCAAGACTATAGTGAGAAGTGCATTCGAGGCAAAACCATTCAACTCGTTCGAATCCTTTGGCGACATCGAGGAATTGAGGAATCAACCTGGGAACAAGCAGATATTATGCACGCCAACTATCCGAATCTGTTTCCTCCAAAAGGTACACTTTAATTTCGAGGACGAAATTTTGTTAAGGGGGATAGGTTGTAATGACCCATAATTTTTATCATTAATAATATCATTTAAAAAATATTATTCATAATAATAAAATTATTATCCTTAATAGATATATACAAATATAATAATCCTATCTTATTTATCTTACTTTTATTTTAAAATCATTTTTTTAAATTGCATGCATGCACACTCCTACCATCTCTCCTCTCCTACTCAGTCTTTACTCCATCCCTGATCATATATTTGCCCTTATCTCGTCCATCTCAAAGCCCAGGAGATAGAGTTTTTATTAAACTCAATTTTATCACCCTCTTCAAAATTCTCCTATAAATACCCAATCAATCCAACCCTAGGGCATACCGCGAAACTCCCCACGCCCCACCAGTCCAGAAAAGAGAGAAAAATCGAAGAAAACGAAACTCCAATTCATGGAGTTTTAGAGAGAGAAAGTGAGAAAGAGAAAAGTGGGTTTTGTACCAAGACCCAACCGAAACACGATTCGACCGTTTCAATCTCTTCCTACAACTCCTAGCATCACCAAACGTCGTCCAATTTGATCCCAAGGTCTCTCAATCAAAGAACTCGAAGTCTTCTTCCCCAAAATTCAAGATTCGTTTTTAAATCAATCCGATCCGATTCAAGGTATTATAATCTCTCTCAACCACTTCTCTAAGTATATTAAGTGTTTTTATGCTTAACACAATAACCCAAATGGTCTCATGCATCAAAACCATGAAGAAAAACGAAAAAAATCGAATCTGGACGCGAACATGCGACCGCAAGGTTTGGGCCGCAAGAACCAGAGCCGAGTTCGCGGCAGGAGGCTCAGCCGCAAGGTCAACTGGTCAAACCTTGCGATAGGTACTGTTTTGGTTCAAAATCGTTTTGCGACCTTCTAAACTTGGTTTTTGACCCATGAACTATTTTTTCTAGACTTTTCACACCTCAAAGTTCATACCTTATTAATATCATATATTTTTATTTATTTATCTATTTATTAATTATTTATTCGTTATCTTTGAAGATTTTACAAATGAAAAATCTTTGCGACCTTCCAAACGACGTTTTTAACAGCCAAACTATTTTTTCTAGATTTCTTGCATCTCAAATATGATATCTTGCTAATTTCATATTTATTTTATTAAATTTACTATTTATTATTATTTTTAAAGTGTTTCCAATCAAAATTACTTTACGACCTTATAAACCTTATTATTAATACCCGAATAATTTTATTTAGACTTCTTACATTCCAGAGATGAAACTTTGTTAACCTCAACATATTTTTAACAGTAAATTATTTATTATCTATTTACTTCTCTTTCGGCCACTTTATTTAACGTCTTCATTTAAATTAATTTCGCGACCCTCCGAACCCAACTTTTGACACTCAATTGGTTGCATAGGACCTTTAGGACTCTTATTAAAGTCATGTTAATTATTCTAATATTTTTATCTAATTAATGTATTTAATTAGTTTTTAATAAATCTAATTACTTAGAAATAATTAATAAGAGCCTAGAAAATATTTATTTAAAATTTTTATAAAAATCCTACTTCATTATTGACATTGTGGCCATACAAGAATAAGGGTAACGGCCCATTCATAAAAAGTTGTGTGATTGGTTGTTTTTAATTATTATTTGATTTGATTGTATACTGCACCAACCCTTGATTTGAATGTTAGATTGGACCCTAGAGACATGGGGTGATATGCGAATAGAATTCACCTAGACGATGCTAGGTAATGGATGAATTGGAAAGTTTTGTTTTTAGATTGCCTGCAAGCGAAATTTTGAGATGTGATGAGTTGGATGTGGTGAGTTGGATGTGATGATTTGAAACTGGCAAAGTAAGCCCAGTGATGAATTGAATCTAGAGGAGTCCAGTGATGAATTGAAACTGGCAAAGTAAGCCCAATACTGATTGTGATGTGGTGCATAAGATAGGCGAACCCTAGTTATGATTCGAGCATGATAAACTTCCTTTTGTTGTAATGAGAGGGATACACACTGGGTACATAACTTAGATGCAATCCACGACAGCAAAAGAAAGTGATCTCATGGGACAGGGCATAGCTAGCGGTTGGGGAGGAAAGATCCCACGGAGGAGATCTTAGATTACACGTTAAGTTAATGGATAGTAATAACCGGTTCATGTGGATCAAACTCTGTTTTACTGTTTTGCATTACTATTATCCTGCTGTTTGCTAACTGTAAAATAAGAGGGGCAGTTGAGTTGGATTATACTACGGGGTGAACTCTTCCACTCAGGTACGGGTTGCCTGGCATCCGTGCCAGATTTTGTAGAAAATCAAGAAGAGACACAGAATCCTGAAGGCGAACAGTTTATTCTAAGCAGAATCCAGAGGTGGGAGTCGAGCCAGAATACGCTTGGGATCCGTATTAATCCTAGAAGACGGCTCCGTTATTTTGTTTAATTTACTACCACAAAGACTATTTTCAATATTTCCACAATGGTTTGTAATAGACTAATCTTTAGGGTGAATTATCCGTTTTGGATTTTGAATTTAATTCAAAAAAAATTTAGAAAATCAATATTTAATGCCTCCGATTTTACTCCCGAAAATCGGGGCGTTACACAAGTACTCATTTAATTGAGACCATAGCAAATCCATTTAGTTTCTCTTGTGACATAGTAGTCCGATGGTAAGTTTTTATCAACTTCAACTTTGAAAAATTCCTCTCCACCGAAACAACTTTGGCCGGTATAGTCAACAAAATTCAATAAGCAACCCATACCATTTAAAAACCACCATCTTACCAATAAGACTTTATAAAATCGAGGATGTCAATCAATTTTGTTACTTCACTCGGCAATATTATTTTTAAGTATCTAAGTTCTTGGAATAACTCATTTCCATAAATATAATCATATTATTTGTATTCCCAAAACCTTTCTAATTTTTTAAATTTTTTTGTTGTTGTCCCATGCCTGGAGTTGTCCAAGCTCGTGGGTTTGCGAGGCTGGCCCTGTATTCCGTAGTACCAAAACAAAAAATGTTATTCATCAACTTTGTTACCTAGGGGAGGTTGTATGTAATATGTATGATTCTTCTACTCCCATAGCCCATTCCTGCCCACAATATTCCATGTCAACCTTGAACGGGTCTTGGGTTTGGACCTGTTGGGTCTTCGTCTTAATTCTTAATGCTTGACTGGGTTAGAGGTTGGCGTAACCCGTCTCGAATCCCAAATCAAATCAGATTCGCCGCGTCCTCAATGCACGGTCAAATTGAATGAAAACCATGGGCCCTCCTCACTCTTTAATTTCGTCCACACACTTCCAACTACGACGAATAGAGTAGGAGTATTTGGGAGGTATTCCCTCAGTCCATACAGATTTGTTTATTTTCTTTTTAACTTTTTGAGAGTGTTTAACCTCTAAAAAAATTGATCATAATTTTTATAATTCATAACGTTTTTAATATGCAATATAGATATTGTTTAGTAGATGTCAATTAGTTTTATTATACAAAATCTTCAAAATCATAAAAAAATATTATAAAATGTAAGACATATAAGCATATTTTTGAAATGCACGAATTTCGACAATTGGACAAACAAATTGGGATGGAGGGGGTTATTATTTCTTATTTCTTGATTATTTATTCTAGATTTTTAGGTTTTGAGTAATAATTGATTTTAAGGTTTTGAATATTAATCTGTAAAGGATTTTGTGAGGAGAACTAAAACCAGAATTTAAATAGATGCTACAGTGGTAACTTTGGAATCCTCTCCAGCTCATCAAAAAAAAAAGGCCAATATTAAAAAAAAAAAAGGAATTTTTCTTTCCTTTTTTTCTTTTCTTTTCTTGTACTTAGGTCCCATTCTGCTATGGAAAATAACCACTTATTTTTTAAATTAAAGGTGATGTATTATAAAAGAATGATCTAACTCGTAAAACAAAAAATAAATACTTAAAAAATAAGAATCTTAGCGAAACGGATTTTGATTCCTAGTGCTGGATTTCACCCTTTCACGTCTGTTCACATTTTCGGACTAAGGTCCCCCTCATATGCCGAATTTGACCCCTCTCTCCCTCTCTCTCTCTCTCTCTCTCTCTTTTTTGTACCAGTGATAGAAAAGGCAAACCTGGGATTCTATTCCGTTTGAAAAAGAAAAGGATACAAAAGGCAAACCTCTGTGGGAAAAGGTGTAGGTTTTTATTTATTTAAATTTTAAAACATCAGGTATAGGTTGTAATCTTGGATCAATGCGAAACTTGCAACTCATCAATTAATCTTCCAAACCATATATATCTTCATTCCAAATTCTTTTACTTACTAGTTAAAAGAATTAGTGCAGCTTAAATCAATTCAAGTGTTATCTTGGTATACTTTATTGTGAGCAATATTTTCAATATCAGGATTAATAAATGTCCCTAATGCGTCTTTCCGGATCCACCATTGTTTAGCACTCCACCATGTAAGAAATCCCATATCTATTCTGTTAGCCTCGTTTGATTTGCCGTTTAACTGTCTGGGATAGGATTAACTATATCTAATTCTAAGTTATCCCATGTTTGGTTCTCGAACTGACTGTCGGAATTATTAATTCCAGTATTAATTTTATCCCTATACAGGGGCACTCTATTATCCCGGGGAGGTGCGATTACGTAAAATTAACAAATAAGAGATTGCTTTTAGAGATACTTTGATGATAGTGAGATTGATTTCAAAAAGTATTTTCAAAATAATTTCATTTAATATTAATTTCAGAAAATATTTTACAAAAAATTTTAGAAAAAACTATTTTCAAAAAAATATTCAAAAAATATTTTTGTTAAAAAAATACAAAAAATGTTTTTTTAAAACTTTCATTTCTCAAAAAATGATTTCAAACTATTTTGTTTGAAATTTTTTTTTTTTGGAAAAAAATGTCAAGAACTATTTTTTTTTGAAAAATCAGTCTCAATTTGTTTTTGTTTTTTTTCCAAAAAATAGTTCTAAAAAACATTTTCCAAATTGTTTTGTAATAATATTGTTTCCCAAAATTATTTCTTAAAAACTGTTTTTCTTTGAAAAATATTGTTCAAAATATTTTTAAAAAAAATACTTTTTCGTATCCCATAAGTAATCCCACGTGAATCAAACATGCGGTAGTGTATCCCCATGTAGTGCATGTGTAGGGTGCCACACGATCGTTGATCTCATCAATCAACGGTTCAGATCAAAAATAAATTATGACCGGTAAATCAATCATAATTAAAAATCATATCTCAACTATTTATTGTCAAGATCGATGTCCCGTGTGCGTTCTACAGGGTGTCTTATAAGGTCTTGCACTATAGGATTTCCCAAAAATTAGGGATGATAATTCAGGACAAAGAGTCCAGTGACTATTAATCTCACTTTTTCAGTCTGCCAATCAAACGAGGCCAAGAGCACCTTTTTATTGTGGATTTAAAACTGAGGCTAGGTCACATTTTTAATTCTAAAATTACTTGTGTCTTGCCCGTTTGATGCATGGGGACAGCAAGAAAAAACATAATTGAGAAGTTTATTCATGTTGTCCTGTACATCAGCGGATCGGCTCGTGTGACTCTTGAAATTTACTCTATTTTCTCATAAAATAATTAAGAAATTTTCACAACAATGAAAAAACAAAAAATGAAGAAAACAGATTGGTTTCAATTAACGAGTATTTATATATTATATTATTGGTTGAACTTAGTTTCTTTTTCAAGAAAAATAAAGTATATATTTTATATTTTGTAAAAGTGTAACAATGATTACAAAAATGAGAAAATTACATGTAGTAGAGAGAGTTTAGTTTTATTTTAAGTAATTACAGTCTTATAGTATATATATATAGTTTAGATCCGGAAGTTAATTTCACAAGTTTGTTTAGAGTTTGGGAATTGTACCAAAAAAAGTGAGAGAGTTCGGGAATAGATTGGTCCATTAAGATTCTAGTAACCAAACATCACCGTCTCTAACTGTCCATTCTTCACGCACAATTTTCTCTTTTTGTTTATGTTCATGCGGAACAGTTAATTTCCACAGTTGATATTTTGGTTTGTTTATTGGTTCTAAAGACGTCATTGTTAATTAAAGTTTTTGTTATATTTTGATGTGTTTGGAAATGCATACAATATTCAATTTCCACATACAAAAAACTTAAAACACTTGCGTGAATTATGGTGGTCTCCAATTCCAACTGCATGCATAGCCATTTTCGCAAAAATTTATATATATATATATATATAAACAAAAATAAACAAAAACTGCTCGGATAAAGCCCTTCCCGGTCTTTTTTTTTGCCGATTTCTCGCAAGTACCCTTAAGATCATGTTTTGAACACATTGAGCGGCTCGAATCATCGAAATTCGATCGGGAAAGGCAAAGTCCGCAACTTACTTAAATGCGGGCGCCCGCATTAGAAGT
>BPLS01000713.1:988433-1003063 GCA_019656275.1 Rhododendron kiyosumense
CCCTATATATATATATATATATATATATATATCGTGGCGGTTCCGGGGACCTTTTAAAAAACCTCTAAAAAAATCCTCCAAATCTTAATCTCATCATTCTCGATCAAATTTTAATGATCCGAGCCGCTCAATGTGTTTAGAACATGATTTTAAGGGTGCCCACGAGAAGGGCTTGATTTGCGCAGTTTTTTATTGAACCTTTCAATAAATTTCAATAAAAAACTGTTCGGATGAAGTCTTTCTCGGTCATTTTTTTTGCTGATTTCTAGCGGATATCCTTAAAATTACGTTCTGATTACATTGAGCGACTTGGATCATCAAAATTCGGTCCGAAACTTGGAGGGGTTTTTTTAAGTGTTCTCGGATCATCAAAATTCTGTCCAACTGCATGCATTATATATTTCTCTACGGTCCTGCTATGACTTCCTAGAAAATATATAGGGGGGGAGGCCTTATTTGGGAAGGTTCTTTTTTCTTTTCTTTCTTCAACAATTACGGAACAAGTTAATTAATTGACGTTCCGCTTTTCCCACAATTATACTTATGTTATGGGCACCCAATTAATACTACTACTAAATTCAATGGGAAGCTTGTTAACGTAGTACTCCCTCAAGTCTTGGTTACCGGCCACAATATTGTCAACACCTTTTATGTTTATGTTATTCCGACCACCTAATAAAATAATCTCTCTCTCTCTCTCTCTCTCTCTCTCTCCATCTGGACTAAAATAATCTCTTAATTAACTACCAGAAGACATAAAATACAAAAAAGATAATTTGGTCTATCTCATAATCTATACATGTTTTATTTGACCCTAGCTTTTTTTCTCACTAAAATAATCTCCCCCTTTTTTCTCCTCCTGATAATCACGAAAATAATCTCTTAAGTCTTAACAACGTACCAATACTTTGTTCGTGTAGGGCTAATTCAATTTGTTTGGTCATGATTTATTAATTACTAATTTTTGGGCAAAATCCACTTTGACCCATTGTGATTAGGGTCATGTGCGAATACACTCCTTATGGTTTAAAAGTGTGTACATAACACCCCCATGGTTTATGAAGTGGGCACATAATACCCTATTCCATTTGTTTTAACATAGATGTATCTCACACGCTTCTTAAATCTAACTAAAATCTAATCCGAGCTGTTCATGATGTATTAATCATAAAATAGTATATCTTTTTAAAAAAATCAGCTCGATCAAACATCAATAACTCATTAATCTAATTCTTGTTAAAATGAATGTTAAATCTAAATTTGATAATTTATTTCATAATAATTTTGATTTGATTATTTGGTTTTCATTTTTTGATGGACTTGAATTTTGGTTGATGTAATATTTGTTAAACTCTACAATATCAATGGTTCAAATCCAATTTTTCGTATAGGGATGGAGTGGTTAGATCCAAGGAAGAAGATGATGACATATCGAACTTTCCTTGCGTGTCCGTCACACTTGACGTTATTATGGACAGAATTGGATGTAATGTGCACACTTCACAAACCACAGGATTGTTATATGCACACTTTTAAGCCATAAGAGGCCATAAAAGGTCAAAGCAGACTTTGCCCTTAATTTTTTTGTTTGGTCAAGTTTCAGTTTAGACAAGTTAACTTTCTGAATGAGAAATGCCATGTTCTTTGCGTATTTAGTCAACACTCAATTATTTTTTTAGTATAGAGTGCAAACTAGAGACACTACATCAATTGAGAGAGTTTACGAGACAACAAAACCAAACAATTCAATGAATAAAAGAAATAAGCCCATTTTTGAATAGAAAGAAAGAAAAAACTCTTCTAATGAAAGAACACCCACACGCAGGTGGAGATTATTCAAACTCCTGACCTTTTAGTAAGATACTAAGATGCAAAAGTCTAGACCAACTGAGCTAATTTCAGTTGATTAACACTAAATCAATTAGAACATAATTAAGTTTGGAATTGGATTCTTACCTTCATTAATTTTCGATTGGGATGAATACCTTTCTGACTCATCCTGGCTTGAGCAAAGCTTCAGCATTCGAAAGCATATTACTTTTTGATAATCGACATGTTCAACTCCCGTGTACTGTAACGAATTTCAGGACTTTAAAATTAACGATTATACAAACCTTCAATGATTATAAAAATATTTTGAAGATAGTGGAAATTGAACCTACAAGCTCACAAGGAAACTCTATGCTTCTTGTTATATACGCTCTCCTCAACCAACCCCTCTAGTGAACGACGAAATTGATCTCACAGGATTATTGAGGTGCGTGCGGGTGATTTATAAAAGAAAAGAACATATTGACCATATCTTATTACTCCTTCAATTCTTCCGTAACATGAAAGCTATATATGGATTGGAAAATCCTGTAATGCAAGGCCCCACAAGACATCTTGTAAAGCGTACACAAGCTATCGATTTTGATAATGAATGGTTGAGATATGATTTTAATGTGGACGTTGATTAATGATGAGATCGACGACTGTGTATCGCCCTACACGTACACTACACGGGGTGCACGACGGCACCCCCGGTTCCGAAAGCTATGCCAACAAAATTGACTTTAAGCCATGCTGAAAGAAAGTGGGACACCCATGGCTGTTCGGATGCTGGTTTTGGAAAACTCATACCCTTCCAAGATTTGTAGATCTGGTTGTTTCAAAGAATTGATCAAGATTTAAATAAATACAATGTTAGCACAAGTCTGCAGATTTTTTTTTTTAGCAATCGTAGGAACAAAATTTCAAAGGGTACGTAATTGATTTTCATAGTTCCTTTTTAAAAAATAAAATAAAATTGCCATCCTTTTTTTGTCCTCTGGTAATGTGAATTTACAAAATTAACATTTCATTTGTATACTCTTTTACACTTGGAAAGACAACATTGTAAATTCATGTTATTATGTTATTTATAACTATGGGTAAAGTCTTGCTATGATATTTGCCCCTTGTTATTTATTTAAGATTTAACAACAAATGTAAAAAACTTTAACAAGATAATGTTTGAACATGAAAGGAAGTGTAAAAGCTTTTCTCTAATTGTTTACATTTAAATTTTGGTATTTTGAAAAGTGTAGGGATAAATAAAGAAGAATAAAATAAATTTCATCAGGAGAATGCCATATAGGAGAGAGAATTAAATAAAGAAGCTTGATTTTATTTTTAGAAATTAACTATATTTGCGTAGTATATATAGTATAGAATCATGACCAATTCATCAATTCCTTCTTTGGAAGACTATTTGGTTGGGAAACAATAAGGAAAACGTAGTAGGAAATCCAACAATAAATGCATGCGTTTTTGTCTTTTTGACCAAATCTGTTCAATACAGAGGGCAACCAGAGTCATCATATAAACAGAAAGTCTGTTTACACCGATTTTTCATACACATATCATGCACAGATCATTATGTAGGCCTCATTACGGGTCTCATACAAACGATTCAAATTGTTTATTAAACGTAAAAATATTTTTTCAAGGGCCCCCCTCAAAAATCAGCTCAATCCGATATATATAGATGCTCGATTTAATTATAGGACAATGATACACCCACCGCGGCTCCCCCACCGCATGCGTGCCGGACCCACTCCGGCCACCGGACGGCCGATCCTAGCTGTCCAAAAATTCAAAAAAAAAAACCGAGTGGGCCTAAGCAGGAATCAACGGCATTCGACGACGTGTGTAGGTGCTCGATCCGAACTTCCAAAAATTAGATGATCCGAGCCGTTAAAAAATGGAAGATTGGTTCGAGTACCTACACATGTCGGATGCCGTTGATTTTCGCAAAGGCCCACTTGGTTTTTTCTTTCAGAATTTTTGGACGACTCGGATCGGCCGTCCGGTGGCCAGAGTGGACCCGGCGCGCGTGCGGTGCGACGGGGGAGCCGCAGTGGGTGTATCATTGTCCTCAATTATATAACTTTTCATTATCCTGAAATCCGAATGAAAAGTTAGATTATTGGATCGAGTCTCTATAAGTATTGGATTGAGTTAATTTTTCACGTGGACCCCTTGAAAAAAATGCTTTGCATTTAAACGGCTCAAATTATTTGTGTATGACTCAAAATGGACCCCACATTAAAATCTGTGCACGATCTATGCAATGAAATCTGCGTGGATAGCACGCTGTCATCATATACAAGGGGCGGAAGAGGTCGTTAAAAAATATCCTCCAACGATAGCATTTCTCTTTTTTTATGGATGTTTCCATTTTCCCACGAGTTAAAATTCTACACGGAGGGGTTGTGCAGAGTAAATTGTGCGGACGGCCAATCATTCACAAACACGTTATCCAAAAGCTTTTAAACGGTTGGGCTTTAGATCCAGCGCTGTACCATTTACGTCTGCTTGGCAAGTTGAGAAAATTATTCCGTGTTATTGGAGCACCAACAAGTGATTCTCCAAATCTATTTGTCGTCGTACACTTGTACATGATCTGATCATAAAGGGTGTTCTGATTAAATAATTGAGCAAGATTATTTTTTTGTCGACATTATTCAAAAACAAATCTCATTTATTAGTTTTGTGTCATTTTTTTTGAATTATTAATTCGTATTGATGAGAGAAACTTAAAAGTAAAGAATTACGAACCAAACTAAGTTCTTTTGAATAAAGACTAAAGTAATTCAAAAAGTCTTGGAAATAAAGACAAAAAAAAAGTTATTGAATAAGTTTTTTCTTAATGAAAAAAAAAGAAGAATTATAGGAACTACATTTTTTGTATGCTTTTTGTCTATTCTAAACTTTTTATTTTTATTTTGAATATAAACAAAAATAATACAAAAACCAATGAGGGGTTGGTTTAGTGGTTGAAAACTTAGAATTGATTAAACAAGGTCTCGGTTCAAGTTCTTATACCCTCTTATTTGGGCTAAACATACTCCTAACCCTACCCATGCGTTACTTACCAAAAACAAAAAACACTACCACTCGTGGTGGGAGTTGTGGGATCTTAGCTTCGGCATTGATATCAATGCGGTGGGTCATCTACAGATAGTGATGTATTATAATGGGGCAATACTCTCTAGTGGAGGTGACAAAGTTCTATACCTACACGCCCATCTTTATAGCAAAAGAGAATAATACAAAAAGAGAAGTTCCTAATTTTTTTTCTGCCTTCATTAAAAAAACTTATTCAATAACTTTTTCTGTCTTCGTTAAAAACAAAAACTTAGTTTGGTTTCCAATTCGTTACTTTTAGGTTCCTCTCGTCAATATGAATCAATTTCTCACAAAAATTGAAGCAAAAACTAAAAATTGAGCAATTAATAAGGACAAAAAAATAATTTTCCTCAATTATTTAATCAGATCACCCTTTAGATCAGATCTTGTACTGTATAAATACACGATCGTGACAAATGTTGAAGATGACGTGTTGGTACTCCAACAACAAAAATGCTACTGGTACAATAATTACCGTACAGACAACGCGTACAACACATTTTCGGGCTTGTCTCTAGTCAAAAAAAGATAATCGATCGGAGCCACTTATTTTGTTCAAAATATATTGTTTAGGGCCCCAATAAAAAATTAGCTCCATCCAATATCGTTAAGGGCGTTTATGAAATGTTTATATTTTCTAGCCTAAATTTTGAAGAAAAATTAGATTTTTCGTAAATGCCTTTACCGATATCGGATGGAGTTGATTTTTCTGGGGAAGCTAAAAAAATTTTTTGAACAAAATGAGCGGCTCCCCAAAAACGCGCTATGCCGCTATACGCGCTGTCTGTACTGTAGTTGTTGTACCAGTAGCAGCTCCTCCAACAACACGGAATAACTTTCTCAACTTGCCATCCGCAGACGTAAAATCACTGGACCCAAGCCCAACCGTTAAAGGCTTTTAGGTAACGTGTTTGTGAGTGATTGGCCGTCCGTACAAGTTATTCTACACGGTCCCTCCGTGTATCTTTTTCCACCAAGTCAAACTGAGGAGAAATTTTTGGGTACTTGGTGGGTATCATATGACCGTACTTATGTGGTGCCCGAGCAGTTCATCTAGACAGTCCAAAAGTGTATTGGACTGCCCAAATGCATGGAAACCCTATCTCTTTTCTCACCCTACCACTTTCTCTTCTTTTTCAATCTCTTTCCAAATTTGAGCCATTAAAAACCGAAATAGACGGTCTGGATCCGCTGAATGGGCACCACGTGGTATTCTTCCGGCACTGAAAAATTTCTCCAAACTAAGAGTTCCATATGTAAAGAGAAGGTACTTCAGGTTGGTATTGTGCAGTAAGATGCACAGTACTATACTACTCACCTTCGAACAATCGGATCGTGCATTTGACAACTCGAATCTTATCTCAACAACCAACAATTGATAGCCATTTGTTGCCAAGACAAAATCTGAGCCATTAGATGCACAATCCGATGACTCAGAGGTGCGCAGTACAATATTACGCACACCGCTACATAGCACCATCACCATTCGAAAGAGAAGCTATGAAGGACTTTCAGACATGCCAAACACCAAATTTTCACCACTCTTTAAGGTTACATTCGACTTATGATCGGCTTTGCACAAATTTGTGACGGGAATTACGTTAACTTATAGACACGTCAAAGGGTATTGAAAAGTTAAAAATGCTATGGCTATAAATATGCCTAGATCGAAGTATTCGATTTATGTATCTTAATGTCTTGTTTGGAACACTTTTTGAAAAGTATTTTTCAAAAGATTCCTCTTAAAATCTCACTACTTCCAATCATTTTTTTCTCTATCTCTACTTATTATCTCTACTATTTTTTAAAAGAAAAATTTTAAAATTGTTCCAAACACAGCATAAATGATTTACGTTGGACTCGCACAAGTCAAACAGCTCTAGATTGTATATGAACATATACGTCCGACGGATTTTCTGGATTCGTAATATATATATATATATCGGGGCGGTTCAATAAACAACTATTTAGACACCTAAAAAAACACCCCAAATCTTAATCACATAGTTTCCGATCAAATTTTTATGATCCGAACCGTTTAATGTGTGCAGAATATAATTTTAAGGGTGCTCGCGAGAAATTAGCAAAAAAAATGACCGGGAAATGCTTGTTTTAAGTAGTTTTTAATTGAACTGTTCATTAAATCTAATCTAAAAACTGCTCAGATTAAGTCCTTTTCGGTATTTTTTTTTGCTGATTTCTCGCAAGTATCCTTAAAATCACGTTCTGATCACATTGAACGGCTCAGATCATCAAAATTTGATCGGGAACTATGAGGTGTTTTTTTAGGTTTCTAAATAGTTGTCCATTGAACCGCCCCGTGTATATATATATATATATATATATATATATATATATATATTATGAAAGAAAGATTAGTAAATTCACGCTTTCTGACTTTTCTTAAGTATGACCGAAAAAAAGAAGATGGTCAATTTGGGTATTTCAAACTTCAAAGTCGTGGCTTCACATTACTGTATATTGATTCCTTCTTCTGGACAAAGGCAAGAAAGGAAAATAATATGTAATTGGTGTCTCCTTCCATGCATGTTCTCCCCCACAGGGATATAATATTGCTGTATATTTTTCTTTCTTATATGGAATGAATTGCACAACACTGCATTGCCCTTATTATAAATACCCAAACCCTCATTCTCCTCTTCCACAAACAATTACTTAATTGATTGCTGCAACCCACCAATCTCTTATACTCTCTCTCTCTCTCTGGTTTTCTCTCTCCTCTGAAACTTTGATCATTCATCACCATCGCACAAATTGAACAATGGTTCTCTCAAAGACTGCTTCAGAATCAGATGTGTCCGTCCACTCCACCTTCGCATCTCGCTACGTTCGCTCTTCACTTCCACGGTACACCCCTAGCTACATACATACCCACAGTTTTCATTTTTTTTGGTGAATTACACTTTTCATTCTCCTATTTCACCAAAATTTACTTCTGCCAGTCTTTACTTTGGCCCTATTTTCACTAGTGTTACCAAAATTTTCACTCGTATGGATCGATTCCCACCATATATCGCTTTGGAACTGATTTTTAGCCTACTTTGCAATTGCTACGTATGACCGCTTTAGGTGCTCTTGTGCGAAAAATTATTTTGAAAGTTTGTAATTGCTACACCCAATTTCTGCTAGGTACGATTTGATATTCTCGCCACACCAATACCGCTATCGCTATTTGAAACCTTGGTTATTATGAAAAGAAAAGGCCATGTGGCCTTAGAAGGGCCACGTGACACCCTAAAACCCTGGTTAATTATTGGTAAATAATTGATTAATTGAGTGTAAAAATTCTATGCACATTTTTGTGTGTGCATGTATTTTGTGTTTAATGGTGAATATATATATATTTATATTTATTGATGGAGTGTGGTGCATGCGGATACATGCATAATGAAATATACTAGGTTTAAGATGCCGGACAATTCGATACCGAAGGAGGCAGCGTACCAGATCATAAACGATGAGCTGATGCTAGACGGGAACCCGAGGCTGAACCTGGCATCGTTTGTGACGACGTGGATGGAGCCAGAGTGTGATAAGCTGATGATGGCTGCAATCAACAAGAACTACGTCGACATGGACGAGTACCCTGTCACCACCGAGCTTCAGGCATGCCTTCTATTCTAATCACATTTTGTGCCCTATTTTCTTAAAAATTAATAATCAATATTGACAGTATAACTTTATTACATTCGTACACACTTATATGGGTAAAAAATGAATATGCGTAATCACCGTAGAAAAGCAAAGCTTTTTAGAAGCATAGCGGCAAAAATTTAAAAAGTTATATAGTTCTAGAAAAACTATGGTCAAAACTGTGTTTTGTAAGGAGGAGATTGGTCAATAAAGCACATGTTGTCTAATAACTTGTCGCCGCCACGTGGCATCCACCTTAGTGTTGCCCACATCTATGACTGATTGACCTAACCTTATGTCGGTGGAGATTAGAAAAAGGAAAAAGGAAAAGAGAGACCCAACCCAAAGCACTAATTTGACACGCCATCATGTATTTTACACCCCAAAAGATATACTACTGCATTTGTTCCCTTTTTAAGTGCTTTCGTGCATCTTTGCATCAATTTGAAAGAACAAATTAAGATCATTAAATTGGTGCACAGATATTTTTAAAAAAAATAAAAAATCACGTGCAAAAGTATTTTATTTTAATAATATGATTCAAGAATTTCACGTCTTTTCACAGGGGCACTGATGGCCCATTATGTTGAATAATTATTATTCTATAACCACAAACACATTTAATTATAATGGGACCCACATACACTATACCTTGAGTGTGCATGTGATCCGCAAAAAGATGGGCGTGTTACAGAATAATTGTATACTGAAAGGACTAATGTTTGAAGGAAAGTGAAATCGGCTTTGGCAACCCAGTCAGTCAGTCAACCACGTCATGAAGCACATATATTTGGTATTGCCCAGTGCATGTCCAAGAGAAGATGGATTTACTGTAGCAAACAATGAAAAATGCTTCTCTCTGTTTTTAATTGGCGTGCAGAACCGTTGCGTGAACATGATAGCACATCTGTTCAATGCTCCGTTGGGAGACTCGGAGACGGCGGTGGGCGTTGGAACAGTTGGGTCATCTGAGGCCATAATGTTGGCTGGCCTTGCTTTCAAGAGGAAGTGGCAGAACAAGCGCAGAGCCGAGGGAAAGCCATGTGACAAGCCCAATATTGTCACCGGAGCTAATGTTCAGGTATCGCACACTGTATATATGTTTACATTTTACTTTCTCAGCACATGTCTTTTACATTTCTGTCGATGCTGGCCTGTTGGGCCTAACTAGTCAAAGGTTGGGCTTAGAATCTTAAGTTTGGGGTAGTACAGTTCATGATCAAGCTTGTTATGATGTTATCTAGTTTTGGGAATTTTAGGTTTGCTCTGAATCGCTTATGAAAACATTCACTCGGTTTGATTTCGGTCTTGTAGAAACAACCTACCATACCGACATGGCACACAAATAAAAAAGTGTCACATAGAAAAACGCGCGATCGAAGTTTCTCAAATGATTAGCTCAAGTGAAGGGCCCTTTTTTCCCACTGAAGTGATGTAATTAGTAATTACTGCTAGCCCCGAAAAGAAAATTTTAACTAGTTAGCACAACATTATTCTAGCCACGGAAGGTGCATTCATGGAGTAGAAATCTTGTTAAGAACTGACCTGAAACTTTTGATTATACCCTTCTTTTTGTGAAGGTATGCTGGGAAAAATTTGCAAATTACTTTGAAGTAGAATTGAAGGAAGTTAAGCTGAGGGAAGGCTACTATGTGATGGACCCTATCAAGGCTGTGGAGCTGGTGGATGAAAACACCATATGTGTTGCTGCGATCTTGGGTTCAACTCTCAATGGAGAGTTTGAAGATGTTAAGCTCTTGAACGATCTTTTGATAGAAAAGAACAAGCTGACCGGGTAAGAAATCACCGATGTAACCATATCGATTGGACATGGGAAACTGATATTCGGAAGAAAATTTTGGTTAGTTACAAGAACGGTTTTGAAACTACATTGATATCCCTTGAACAAAAGTTTCCGACTCTTGTCTCTGTTAGAATATATCTATGCAACTTACAGCAATTTAATGTTTATGAATCTCCATACGCCATATATTTACTCCTAATGTCAAATTTGCAGATGGGATACCCCAATTCATGTGGATGCAGCCAGTGGTGGATTCATCGCGCCATTCATCTACCCAGAGCTGGAGTGGGATTTCCGGCTACCATTAGTGAAGAGCATCAACGTCAGTGGCCACAAGTACGGCCTTGTCTATGCTGGAATTGGATGGGTTATCTGGAGGAACAAAGAGGACTTGCCTGATGAACTCATCTTCCACATAAACTACCTTGGTGCTGACCAACCAACCTTCACCCTCAATTTCTCCAAAGGTATCCAAAACCCTCTTCAATAATTCAACTTAATTAGTTCAGTACTATTTAGTTTAGATAATCTTGTGACAATCACATTTATGCATATTACTTTGGGCATTATCTTTGTTGGAACGGACAGAGTACGGCCCAACAACATGTGCTTCTGTATGGTATGGGGCGCCATATCATATTGTACAGCACTATTCGTATAGGAAATACCTCTTGCGCACATTCTGATATGCCTACATGTCCTTGATCAATTACTTTGCAGGTTCTAGTCAAGTCATTGCCCAGTACTACCAACTCATTCGCTTGGGTTATGAGGTCAGTGCTTAATTGAATCATATGTATCTTCCTGTTTGATCGAATTGTTCAGAAACTTGATAGAATGAAAAACACTAGTTGATTCAAATACTAGAAAACAATATGTAAGAACTTGTGTCCTGTACAAAGAATTCTTAGAAAACAGGTTTCAAATATTTTGAAAATTGCAACCAAGCAGGGCAAACGAGGCAACCAAGTTTCATAGGTTTAATAACAATGTGTTATAACTAAAATTGTCACAATTAGGGGTTAGCATGGTCCGGATTGGTTCGGTTTCATAGTAAACCAAGAACCAAATCAATACCTACCGATTATGAATTTGGAGAACCAAACCAATCCAAACCATTAAAAGTTCGGTTTCGGTTTTAAACCACGGTTTGCATGTATAGAAATTTAGGGTAATTAATCTTGGTAGTGAAGAAATTATAAGAATAGGAATTGGAATTGGTTTTCATGTATAGAAATTTAGGAATTGGGTCGTGGAAGTTAACTGATCTGGTGATGTTTTTTTGTGCATAATAAATTAATAATCATTGGAAATTAGAATTGAGTTTGATACATAGAAGTTTAGTCTAAATTATCTTGGTAGGAAAGAAAAAACAAATATTGCGATGGATTTAATAGGATCAATAGAATTAGGAAAGTAGTTAGCTAAGGCTCTTATATTTATTTGGTGAATCATAATTATATATATATATATATATATATATATATATGGATTATAAAGCAATAAAATTGGGCCGTGGAAGTTGACTGATCTAGTGATGTTTTTTTGTGTATAATAAATTAATAATCATAGGAAATTAGGATTGGATTTGATATATAGAAATTTAGTCTAAACTATCTTGGTAGGAAAGGAAAAACAAATATTGTGGTGGATTTAATAGGATCAATCAAATTAGGAAAGTAGTTAACTAACGCTCTCATGTTTATTTGGTGAATCATAATTGAATTATATATATATATATGTATGTATTATACGGTTCGGATCAGTTTGGAGTCATAATCGTGAACATGTATCCACAAACCAAACCATAAGACGCAGTTTCTAATTTTTTTAAACCATACTTCAAAAAAACCAAACCAAATCTTTTGATTTGGACTGGATTCACGGATTTTTTGCTCACCTTTTGTCACAACTTATGCATGTATAACAGGGATACCAAAATGTGATGGAGAATTGCCGCGAAAATGCACTCGTCCTAAAACAAGGACTAGAGAAGACCGGGCGCTTCAACATAGTCTCCAAGGACAATGGAGTTCCCCTGGTAGCCTTTTCTCTCAAGGACAACAGCTGCCACAGCGAGTTCGAGGTCTCGGACATGCTACGTAGGTTCGGCTGGATTGTGCCTGCTTACACCATGCCACCGGATGCCCAACACGTGACGGTGCTTCGTGTTGTCATAAGGGAAGACTTCTCGCGAACCCTGGCCGAACGCCTGGTAATTGATATCACCAAGGTGCTCCATGAGCTTGATGCCCTCCCGGCAAGAATAAGTGCCAAGATCGCCAGTGAAGAAGATAAGGTGAAGAACGGGATGGTGGTGAAGAAGACAGCGTTGGAGACGCAGAGGGAAATCACCGATGCTTGGAAGAAACTTGTCACGGATAGGAAAAGTCAAGTTTGCTAGAAGCTGATTTGAAGGTTCACTGAGGATCTCGCCAAGTTTTTGCAGAGATTTAACGTTGTTCATTTTCTTTTTTTCTTTTTTTTTTTGTCATTTTTATATCTCCTTCTGAAACATTAATTTGGGTGAATCTCCTATTTATATGGGAGCCATGTTTTGGCCTATTATTTGGTAATTTAGATGCTGCTAAGGGTTGGATTATTATTTTTTATTTTATAACAAGACCATGAAAATAATAGAACTTCAGTTTTTGCTGGTGAGAAGAAAAGGGATAACACAAATAAAACTAATTAAGCATTTTTTTTTCCTATAACCAGATGTTCGAGCCAACTTTCGCGCACCTCAACTAATTCTAAAACACAAAAACATTCCCAACAATAAGGCTGGAAAAACCTCATGTTTGTACCTTGAACTCATTATTACCATTTTCTAGAGGTGGTAAACGGGCGGGTCTGGACGGGTTTATGCGGGTTGAAACGGGGTGCGGGTTGAATATGGGTCAAATGGAGAATGGGTCGAAATGGGTCGGATCAAACATGGGTCAAGCCAAACCCAAACCCGACCGATCCGACCCGATTTCCTCTTCTTTTAAAAAAAAAAAAAAAAAAAAAAAACTAATTCCCCTATATCCAAACCCAAACTTGCTAAACAAAAAATATCACATCTATGAATGAACCTTTCAGAATCAATAGGAAAAAAAAACCCCAAGTCAAGCCTTAAAAAAAAACACGAAATTATCTCTGGTTTTACTATTAAAATCAATTATGTTTGTACAAGAATATGGGTACAGAATATGATTAATTTATGTGTGTAGAGAGAGAGACTTACGAAGAGCCAAAGCCATTGCTTAGGTTTGGATTAAAAAGTTAAGTGACTTATTTTTTTGTCTCTATTCATTTTTTTTTGTATTTGCTTGTTTTACGACAAACTTTTTACCCCTATTAGTTCGTCTCGATAAGAATCGGAAAAATAATTTTTTTTTTACTTTTACCCTAATATTTTTTTGTAATATTCAAGATAAATCCCAAAAAACAAAAGAAAGATAGGAGATTAAGGGATAGTCTTATAATTATCTTATCACGGTCAAGAGGAGCTCAAGGGACAGGTGAGAGAGAGAGGGACCGGTGAGAGAGAGAGAGAGAGGGAGAGAGAGAGAGAGAATTTGTGTGGATAAATTTGATGGCCCGAATGTGCCGAGGGGGTACCGTATGGGATATACCGACCCGGCTCCAAAAAATTCTTCATACGAAACGAAAAAGTCATATGCCCTGAGTTTATTCAGTTTGCCACGTGTCATTTGCTTGTAAATTTACTAAGGATGGAAAATAATAAAGGCTTAAAACTTACTGATTCGTCTTAACGAGATGAGTTAAAAAAGTAAAAAAATTATTATTAAAACTCATAATTTTTTGAATAAAGACAAATCACTACTCACTCCATTCCATATTGAGAGTTCCACTTTCTCTCTCTTACAACTTTTTAAATCAAAAAATTAACTATTTTCGTGCATAATTTTTCAAATTTTTTCGCAATGTATTGAAGATCTCAATTAATACTTTAATTTGGTGTAAAAATTATACATAGAAGTAGTTGATTTTTTTATTTAAAAAATGACACGACTTTTTATGATGGACTCTCAATATGGAACGGAGGAAATAATTTACAAAAGTTTAGCGCAAAAGTATCAAATACGAAAAAATCTTGATTAAAGACAAAAAAAATTAGGCCATTTTAACTTGCCAAATCTAGATTTGTTTTAGTTTAGTTCTTTCAAAACAAAAAGTCTTTGAGAAAGAGAGAGAGAGAGAGAGAGAGAGAGAGAGAGAGAGAGAGAGAGAG
>BPLS01000713.1:1013063-1024071 GCA_019656275.1 Rhododendron kiyosumense
TATATATATATATATATATATAATGCCAAGGAGTTGACTTAGGGTATAAGATTTAGGAAAAATGATAGTCAAAGACGTATTTTGATAATTAATACCTAACCAAGGATATACTGAGAACATTTATTAATACTGAAAATGTCCTTAGCGGGTATTAATTATCAAAACACGTCCTGAGCCGTTATTTTCCCTAAGATTTAAAAGCTTACTTCCCCCTAAGGTCTCAAATTCGAAACCTTTTAGATTTTTATCAACTTTTCTGATATCAATTTCTAAAAAAAAAAAAAAATTATGTTTTAGTCGGGAAGAGATATAGATATATGTATGTGTATTCATTCCACTGTGAAGCACTCCATATGTCGGTACGTACCTTCTGTAGTTTAGCTTTATCAGAATTGAGAATGGGCATGCCCTAGATAAAGAGAGGCCCTGCAGACACCACCCACACCCACCCACCCATGAAGTTGCAGCGTACCCTTCCACAGGTTAGAATATGGCTTTAAAGTCAAGAATTTATATCCCAACACAAACTTGTACTTTTTCTGTCAAAGTTGTTCAATTAACTTATGAACACGAAAATTAAGGATTTTGATTTTTAAACTTCAAAATTTATGCTGGCGCTCTAAAATTGAAGTGCCAAAATCAATCCCGATTAAGAATTGATTTTGGCACTCTCACTTGTTAGAGCGCCAGTAGTAATTTTTGAAGCGCCAAAATCAATATCCCGAAAATTAATGTCACAAAAGTTGTTAGTTAGTACTAAGGCTCCGTTCCAGAACGCAAAAGAAGTCCTTATTTTTAAGAAGATAATTTCAAACTAAAAAATTATAAACTTATTGAAATCTAAAAATATGTAATATAAATCTTATTTGATGCAAAAAAAAATTGAAAAATTATTTTTCATTTACATTATTTTTGAGTTTGAAAATGTGAAATAAACTGCTTATTTTTTAAGAAGGTTTTTGGAACGGAGCCTAATTAAGTTGAACTTAATTAAAAAGGGATTAATTAATTAACCGTCTTGTGTCAATCTTAAACTATTCATTTGTTTTCTTTTTGGGATTACCCTAAAGACTATATTTTATGTACGGTGGCAGACTAAAATTTTTGTTTGGATGGAGTTTTTTCCAAAGCAGATATCCAGAGATTTTCCATGAGTCTCATAGGAATGGAATATTGTCTTTGCTTTTCTTTTGACCGCAGTATAGTGGAAAAACCAATCACCCTTCTCTTTCCAAAAGACTTCAGCCGATGAGGTACTCTCTCTCTCTCCTTATATATATATATATGGTGCACATAAAAGGGTCCGAACTCTGACCGTCAAACCAAAATATTGTCTATATATCTTTATATATATATATATATATATCATGTATGTATATACTTAATGAATATATGTAGCAAGACAAGATGATGACTCATATTTTTTTTGATCGGATGACTCATATTACTTTTCAAGTATGAACACGTTTTACGTGAAGGGGTGTGGAACAAACATTATGAATATATGCACATTCTCTCCTAGTTGTAATTAACGCCGTTGTGGTCTTATTTCCTTTAATCTTTGTATCTTAATTTCTTCATTTCAAATTTAATAAAATTCTTCTCTTCCCGTTCAAACAAAAAAATTACAATTCGTTGAGGTACCCAAAAACCAAAAGCAAGTGACCCAGATAGGTCTTTTTTAGAACAAGCTGTAGCCCCCATGAAATAGGGTCAACACAAGGGAACCCCTTACTAGAAAAACAAACAGAGAGAGAGAGAGAGTTCCCATTTCCACAAAAAGTCAAGCCATCCAAAGTCCTCTAAACAAACAAACATTATCGGGTGGGGTGAGTAAAGTTGCTCTGAAATTAGATTACAGGGCCACTTTTTTATTTTGTCAAAGGCATGCAAGATTTTATTACTTTTAAAATAATGGAGGTTTTTTCTTGAGTTATATGTCCTGTCGAAGGAGTAACTTGTAAGGTGATTGATAGATGTTAAGGTTGATGATATTAGGAAAACCACTCTCTAAAAATAGATCTAGATTTTATTACACTTGCTGGAAAAATACATGAGTAAAACTCTACCAACATATATAATACAAGGTATTTATGAAAACTTCACTAATATCAATAGTGGGGAATATCTGCGAGACTTCACTAATCTATTCAAGAACACGACTTACAAACCAAACCAAGGTCTTTGTTTCACACAATGCATGTCTTTAAAGCAGATTCATCGCCTCCCAAGTGGTGGTTGACATATTGATTGGCATCTGTCTCTTAGAATACTACGGTTGCCACCACCTAATAAGACTACCCTATTGACTAGGTTCTAGTGATTACTAACAATTGCCACAATAAAATTTGTAAAACTAATGTACAAGTCACATAACATTAACCTAGAAACATGACTAATTAACATATGATTTTATGCACAAATGTAATTACATGCATAATTACACCATAACTCAAAAGAAATAACATAATGCCCATAAAATTGAAGTACTCTAGTTTTTGAAAAAATTTGGGACATTTCAGCATTAATTACTATCATATATTCTTGGAAAAAGAAAAAAACAGGAGAACAATTGTTTCATAAACTTCCTTTTTTTTTTATCGACAAAAGTAGCAATTTATTAATGAGGGGAAGGGAAAGGGGACTCCAACCAAAAATTAGAAATACACGAGATTGGGTAAGCCCAAAACACTTGAGGGTCAAAAACCCAAATATACAACTAAAGCACAACACCTGAAAGCCTAGAAGCCCAAATAACACAATAAGCCCAAACAAGAACACCCAAAACCTTTAACCCTAATCTGCTACACCAACTTCCATCACCCGCCGCCATCCACTACCAGTTCCACCACCAGACAGAAACTACCACCGCCATCGGATCGTCAAATCCAGCAACCACTTGGCCACCACCATAACTAGAAAAACAAGAACCGAACACAAAGACCCAAACCACTGCCGCAGAATCTCAACCAGAGCCATTAGGCGAGACCGGCTCATAAACTATCCCTAAATGGAAAAACAAAAGGAAAAGCTGGTTGTAGGAAATTAAATTCTAATTTAAAATTTTGAAATTAACTAATGCACACAAATTTAAAGGACTTATGTTCTTTTTCATTTTTTTTATTTCATCGAAACAAGAACGCGTGCGTGCTCGCACACACACAAAAACTAAAGATAAAAGTACGTAAACTAGCTACCACACGACACGACAAAACCATATGTAGTTTCATCTGCTCACAGCTCCTTGCTATATTGCAGGTATATCCCATCAACATGCTGCCCTGATTGAAGACTATATAACACATCAAATGTACCCAAGTGGAGAAATTACAAGAGAGATATTTTTAGGAAAAATAAAAAATTGGTTTTAGAAATTCTTCTTCTTTTTTTTTTTTTTTTGGAAAACAGGTTGACACAAACATATTTTCTATTTTCACTTTTTAAAAAAAATAGAAATTGATTTTAGAAAACACAAAACAAAAAAGTGACAATATTACTCAACATAGCGTCTCTTTTTCCTAAAGAGAAAAACATGATTAATAATAGTATATGTATATGTAAATACAAAATTATCCTGACATTCAATTGGCAGATGATGACACCCTTACCAAAGAAAAAGAGAAAACCATGCCCATATAATATTAATTAATTAATTGTTAAAGCAAAACACCCCAATCATTAGTCTAATTTGATGGTAAATAGTACTACTTCATTATCCTAGCTAGCTAGGAGTAGGTAGGACCCTCCATTCGGCATTCCCATCGTGTAGATTTTTGCTGTAACCCAAATTCTACAAGGGGCTTCTGTTCAAAAAAAATTCAACAAGGGGCTGGAATTATATGTCGTTTTCTTCATAGGTCAACAAGAGTAGTACTAGTACTAGTAGTAGTTTCCCTTTGTCCAAATTCAAACTTCACGGATAACGAGAGACAGTATCTAGCAAATGTTGGACCCCCCACCCCCACCATGAAAGACCCATTGTTAACGCCGGAGACAGTCACGTGGGGCCACTACGGGTTCTGCATAGAAAATTCAAGCCGTTTATGCCTTGTTCTCTTTGCATTTTGAAAAGAATTTTTCAAAAAATTCCCCCTAGATTCCACCTACTTCTAACATTTCTCTCTCTATCTCTCTCCACTTATTATCCCTACTATTTTTTAAAACACTTTTCAAATTGCAATCCAAACAAGGCATTAATAATTTTAAAAAATAAGATCAAGTGGACATAGCAAAAAATCAGTTCAATTTAATATGTGTAAGTGATCGATCCAATCTTTCCATTTTTTCGGTTTTCCAAAAATGAGAAGGTTGAATCAAGCACCGACATATATCAGATTGAGTTGATTTTTTGCAATCCATTCGAGTTTTTTTTTTAAATTATTGAACGGCTCAAGTTTTCTGTGCGAGACCCGTAGTGGGGGCCCCTCATGGCCGTTGATTCCTTTATTTTTTTGCGGCCCTGCGAAACGAATTACGACAAAGGCACCCTACGAATTTCGATGAAGGCACCCTAAAAATTTTTTTTTTTTTGGGGGGTTATATTCTGGATACCAAGACGACGAGGAAATTTTTCAGTGTCGAGCGGGTATATCCCACGTGGTACCCGCTCGGCACATTCGAGCCGTCCGACACACTTTTGGATGGCTCGGATTGAAACCCTCTCTCTCCTGATCTCACCCTAATACACTTTTGGACAGCTCGGATTGAAAACGCAATTGACGACTTGAATGCGTTGAGCGGACACCACGTGGTGCCTGCTTGGCACTGAAAAATTCTTCTAAGAGGAGAGATTATTGTTGGGTACTAAAAGTTGTCGGAGCTAGCCCTAATTTTGTAGTACCTTTTTAGGCGACTACCTCTTGTGTCTTAGCTTAGGGCCGTTTCTGATTATGACCATATGTCCACTTACCACTATTTGACTTGTGATTCAAAAAGTAATAGAACTAGCATTGAACTAATGAAATACGGATAGAAGTATCATTAAAACAAACCTGGCCTATTTATATATTAGGATAAACAATTCAGTGTATGCAGTATAAATTGAAGCACAACAATTCTTGAAATATTTTCAACATATAAAGTGAGAGGTGTAGATAAAATTTCTTACAGTACTAGTATTTATTGGAGTGATGAACACAATTTAATATAGTGAGATCAGTCATTTACGAGTTTTTTCTCTCCAAAATCAATCGTTCCACAAAACTCTTCTCATTTTGGTTATTCTACGCGCACATAATTAAATGAATGTTGCAATTGTGATTTTCAAAATTAAAACTTTGCTTTGTGGTTATGAGTATGTTTACAAACATCATTTTATCTATGAATATTGCACCCGCTAGTGAACGATAGAATTGATACCAAATGATTAGTCGAGATACGCATAAACTGTCCCGAACACATATATATAGTTAATTAAGGGCAAACCAACTCTTGGAATGGGAACTTGTCATATACACAGCATGTAAAGCCAACCCTTTTAGCATGTGCCGCAGTGTCCAACTTTGTAGTTGAAATATTTGTGGGGCTGTTAATATTGGGAGTGATGTAGATTAGGTTTTGTCTCTTTCCAGCAATGATTAGCTTTTGTGGGGGGTGAAGAAGCTTTTCTTTTATCTTTATGTGGCATGCCCATTTTTTCTTTTCTTTTTGGTTTTAATAATTAAATATAAGTAGGTAGAGGTAGTGGGAAATTAATGTGATATTTTTGTCATTCACCAATCTTCCTTTCCATTTTAAAGATGCATTAAAACACTAAGATAACAGGAGGTATCTTGCTTTTATATGATACAAACTGATGGATGGTAGGACTTTTTCTTTATTTCACCTTCCCTTTGTTTTTCTTTTCTTTTCTTTTTCTTTTTCACTCTTTTGCTTTCTTTTATTTTTGGAAGAAAATAAACCCATCTCAAACTTGTGTATGGGCATATAGAACTACAATATGTTGGTCTCAAAAGGCCCAAAACGGTTCAATATTTTTCACGTATGTAGTATTCTTTTCTTCCAAAAATATTACATAGTATTATCTAGTTTTACTTGTCAAAAGTAAGAAAGAAATTATCATATCAACTGATGGTTGCTTTATCTAGTTATATCACTCATAAATTAGATGTCGTCAAATTTCTCTGATTCTTCTTGTTAGAATACCTTCTCATGCTAACCAAAGAGCAACGCTTGGTGCTCAAGGCCTAAGACGTAGGAATTTGCTCTTTCTAAAATTTCAGGTTCAAAACCTCTTAGATGATATCAACTCCTTAATTTGGCCGGGGCCTGTCCATACAAGACTTTACTCCAGCTTTGATTGAGCCCTACAAGTGAACTGTGGGATTGTGCCTCCAGAATTAGTTGAGGTGCGTGTAAGTTGACCATAATACTTGAGTTATAAAAAAAATACCCCCTTGCTAGAATTATATGTATTTTACACAAAGGCGATGCTAGAAACATATAATTTTAAAACACAATTACGGATACAATGGGCTCAAAACTATTAAATTCATGTAGAGGTATATATATCAAATGGCTCCGGATTCATTGTGTCTGAAATTGTGTTTCTAGACCTTTTGTTAATAAACTTCCAAAAAAGGAGAGGGAAAAAAAAAGGACATTTTGTCACGCGAAATGATAAGAGTACCAACCAAATGACTACCGCCAGGGTACCGACCCACTACGGGTCTTGTAAGGATAATCCGAGCCGTTCAATAATTGTTTTTAAAAAAACTGAGTCCGCTTCCATAAATCAGTTCAATCTAATATGTGTAGGTGCTCGATCGAATATTCCATTTTTTCATTCAGATTTCAGGATCGGATTGAGTTGATTTTTTAAAAGATCATTTATATATTTTTTTTAAATTATTGAACAGTTCGGATCATCCGTACGGAAGTCGTGGATACCAGTACTAACCGTTCTCTTTTGTTCACACAAATAGAAATGAAAAGAATTTCCTTGAAAAACGAGAGAATATCTGCTTCTACTGCTTTTTGCTTTTCCAAATCCCAAATAAGTGAGAATTAGATTCCTGTTTATTTTTTATGTTTATATTGTCCTTGGGATTTTCTCACGTTTTGGAAGAAAAAAAATCTTAAAAAACAATTACTACTCCAGTATATATATTTATATGAGCACGGCAAAGACAACGTCAGAAGTGTCATTATCTGATGTCACGTCCAGTGTCGAATAGAATTGGGTTTAGGTCCCAAATCTAATTTGGGCCCAACTTGCCGGCCGACAACAAAAGGGCCGATCGAGGTAACAGGCCCAGATAATAATAATAATAATAATAATAATAATAATAATAATAAACCTTAATATTGTCACAACTCACAAAAACATGTACCGAGTCCTCCTTGTACATTGGACAAAATCTTATTTACGAAAGAGCCATGAATGAGGTTTACGGCAATCAATTTCGTGAATAAGTTTCTCTTTGAACAGTTTCTGTCTATGATCGGAGTCCTTTTACCTTACCTTTAATTTTTTTCGGTGATATTGATTTTAACTCATAACTGGCCCAAGCAACATCTTCTATATCTCTAGTTTATATATTCTTAAAAACATTTTTCCTCCATCCCTTTTTACAGTTCAATATTTTATTTTTTGTTGTCCCTTAATAAGTGTCCATTTTATAAAGTTAATAGGTAAAAGTTGCTATATTTTTCATTTTGCCTCTACAAGTATATTTCAGTCTGAAAAGTTGTGAATAAAAGTGTAATGATAATATCTCTATAGAGGGTAAGTAGGAAAAATTATAAACTTTTAAAGCGTAATGATGATATTGCCATAAAAATTTGGATTTACGAAGTAGAATTCTTAAAAATGGACGGAGAAAGTAACATAGCTAAATTGAATCTAGAAAGAATAGAGATCAAGACCATACATTTCATTACTTGCTCACAATTAAATTTACGGGTAAATTTATGTTATATTCTTTCGACTTTCTCATGAATTCACGAATACCTTGCCCACTTGGTAACTTCTCATCTCCTTCCCCAGTAGCTGTTAGAGGTGATTTTGGTTTGGTTCGGGGCGAAATTTTCTACAACCGATTCAGTCCGGGGTAAATATTTCCCAAACCAATCCCGACCGGTGTTGGAATTCGGTTTGATTTTATTCGGGGTGGGGTCACCCAGTCGGGAATTTCGGTCCATCTGAAATGGACCTTAGTGGGGCCCATTTATAAAACATGAAAGTGGGCCAATGCTCCTAAACCCATACCATTTAAATAAACCTACACCATCCAAATGGCCCAAACCAATACCATTCTCTCTCAACTTGACATTGGGCCAAACGGCCCAAACGCCCAAACCAAACAAACACTAAAGCAAACACCTGTTTGGCTGTTTTCCAAATTCCAACTACATTTTATCATTTTTTTTAAAAGCTAACAAAGGCCGGGCATACTCAACCTGATAATAAATTGATTAAATTCCCAAGCAAACACCAATTCTTCCACCTAATTTTTTTTTGTCCAAGCACCAATTCAAAAGAAAACACCAACAACATACTCAAAGTCTCAAACTACGGAGAATTACAAGTACTAACCATACTCAAAGAATTTGTCATAATAGAATACTCCAAAAAAAGAAAAAGAAAAGAAACACTCCTAATTAAAACCAGCAACATTTGGAACTTCAATCAACACAATGACCACACTTCTTGTGAGCATCACCATTTTCAGCAAAATGTAGAACCAGCAGAAAATTGCACCAACAAACTTAAAGTATTGAACACCCAACATTGCAAAAGTCAAAGTCTACCAAATTCAAAATACTAATGCCAACAATCCAGCTAGTAGCTTGGGCAAAACAAAAAACAGTAAACATATATACAGACTCAAAAGGTCCATGCCAGCTAGCTCCATGACATCAACTCCAAGCCACCAAAATAAAAACCAACAATTTCAGTAGCATCCATCCAACACCCCACCCGTACAAGACCTGAAATCAATAGGCAAAACAACTAAAAAAATTTAGAAAACGAAAATAGACTATGTAATTTCATAAGAAAAATTATAGCAAACAGAAACAGATATGTGATTAAGATTTACCTCAACCATAAAATAAACAATTGCACCAACCCCTTACTCCTTAGTCCTTATCAGTTGAGTTCAAGACAAACAAAAACATAGAAGAAAAAAAATACAGAAAAACATACAAGTAAGACATTCAACACGAAAGGAATTTAAGAACCGCCATGAAATAAAGAAAACAAGAACTAAAAGTAAGAGTAGTACCCGAATCTAATTGCTCCAACTCATCAAGTTGTTATCTAATATTGATTTTAGTTGGTTTTTTTCATCCATTGTTGCGTGCAAATAAGAGCCTCTCCGGTTTTCAGAAAGAGAGAACTTTGATATGGGTCAATTACACATCCACCTATGCTAAAAGCGGATTTGGAGGTGAGCGTGGACATAGGGATAGCTAGCACATCTTGTGCCATTTGAGAGACAATTGGATACTTAAAGGAGCTTAACTTCCACCAACGCAATTCATCAAACTCATCACAATCATCTTCACTAGCTTCCGCAAGAGACTTTTCCAAATTCTGATTTGTTTGTCATGTTGGTTTCCTTATGCAAGTGCATCTTAAATTGAAATTTTAAAGATTTATGATTACAAATGTCCATTTCAAATCCATCTAAATTTACCTTATCCGAGGATCTCCCAACCTCTTGGCTAAGCACATTCAAGCTTATACTATTCTTCACATACCGTTCAAATAAACAGGTAATTCCATGTGTTATCATGTTCATCAACTCACCAACCAACTTCTTATCGTAACCCAAAGTATTTTCGAAAGCAATATTCAAAGAATTCAATTTTGCATCGAGGGTCAAGGACAACCGCAAATATCATCATTTGATTAATCTCATACCAGGTGCCAAATCATGCAAATCACTATCATCGGTTGCACACAACTCTCAAATTTTTAGAAAAAGTAACTAAATTAAAAGAAAACACCCAATAAACAATTGGAAGTTTCAACAATCAAATTTTTAAGTAGCTTTTTTACACTCGTTATTCAAATTTTGAAATTGCATTTTCTCCCCTCTTTTAAGAGGCTTGTGAGTTGTACGAAAGAAACATTTGACAAAATTGAATTGGGTATACGAAGTTGCCAAAGAATTCAAGCCCAGCCCAGCCATATCAGAGAATTGCAGGCCATTTTTGGACTCTTGAACTGGACTTGCCCAACTTCCAAGTTATTGGCCTACTAGGACCAAAATTGGATTTTGCAAAACCATTTTCTCCTTTCACTGCATTCGTTGCCATGGCCCATGGCTCACTTCTAAAAATTGCTACAGTTTCGGATCTTAGTTAAAAAAGATAAGACTGGGGCTCTATTTGTTTCGACATAAAGTATTTCTAGCTGTAAAATATTTTCTTTGTTAAGTAATTCTTTTGGCAAAAAGAAACTTCTTGTGTAATTCCAATTGAAAAAAAAAAAAAAACCCTTTTTGTTTCAATGTTTCGGTGTTTGGTTGATAGTTTAAAAGTATCTATCAAAATGATGAAAGTTAAGTTTAGGGTTCATGTATCTACCAAAAAATTATATGTAAAATGATCGACACTCTCTCCTACGACAAAAACAATCAGCTCTCTCTCTTTCTCTGTCTCTCTAATTTCTTGGTTTTTCTAAGGCAAGATGAGTGGCGGAGTTAGGCTTTCAACTTACAGGTGGCACCCAAAAAGATCAATATAATCTCTCCATCCAAAAAAGAATATTGTCTGATCCGTCAAATTGGAAACTTAAAAAAGAATATATTTTTCTTCAAACAAATTCAAACTTTTTTTTCAAAAATTGATTTTTTTTGAAACAACAAAATGCATATTTTTGAGTTTTCGTTTTGTGGACCGGACAATATTTTTGAGATGAAATGAGTATTTAAACCAAACAAAGTAGTATAAGTTGTAAAATTAATCAAACGCCATACCACAAGAATACATCTTTTCATAAAATAATAATAGTAATAATAATAGCCATTGAAATTGGTTGGGGGTTACGAAACAAAGA
>BPLS01000713.1:1024471-1042873 GCA_019656275.1 Rhododendron kiyosumense
GGGGGGGGGGGTTGTTTTGTGTAATACTCACTCCTACTAGAACTCTAGTCTAGTGAAAGAGGTTAGTTTCAATAACAACGTCATTTAATTCAAATAATTCCGGCAGTGTAAGAGGTCAAGTTTTTCTTTGTTTAATTAGCAAAAATGAAGATCTTTTTCCTTCAAAATAGAAATTAAAGGTTGCAGTTTCTGCAAAATCCTCCTAGAGGGTAAAGGCTATGGTCTCCATGGCTACTTGTAGGATTATAATTATGAATCGTACAGACCTTGAACAAAGGTGAGCAAGGCTTTTCGTTTTGGGGACTCAAAATTTTGATGGTGAACAAGACTTTCGTCTTGGGAACCCAAGAATTTGATAAAAACAGGGGCTCAAAAAAATTGTGTAGCATTCAAAAATAAGGACTATAAAATTATGTTCACTCAAAATGAGCCTCTTAAAAGATACTACAAGAAAAAAAGTAATCTTTTAAGTGATTGTTCAAAGCGTTCATTCAAAGTGTTCCTAACGATGCCTTGCTTTTTATCTTATTGAAGTAGTATAGAGTAGTATTTTAAAGTTGAATTGTCGTCCTGTATTTTCAAGTGTGAAACACATAAACGTCCCCAATTCTTTTTAAGTACGCATGGGGCTCTAAAAATGTCAAAGCTGACCCTTATTGTGGACACTCGTGACTAGGGATCGACTAATGAGTTTGGTTCGAACGGTTTTTAATGAGAGAACAAAACAAACCGATTTGATCAATCTTTAATTACTATGAACTTCGACCAATCAACACCAACAAATCTCACCGAATCGAATTGAATTTAGGTGATTTGGTTCGGTGCAGTTTATAGGTTTGGAATTTACAAAATTGGGCCAATACCTTGTCATAAACAAAATCTGCAAATTTAAAACCTATTCTGGTCACATATCAAACGGTACCATGTTCATCAAATTACTTACTGGGTGGAATTCTAACCATATATTCAGCAAATTAGTACATGGAAAACTACTATTCTGTAGGGTCATTTATATATCTTGCGAGCTTCGCGCGGTCGGTTTCGGTTTCAAATACTCCTAGTTTTTAATCTCTTGAGCCCTTCTGAACCGCAAAAGGGATTTTTCCCCTTAATACAAACCATCCAGACCAATCAAATGTAATTGGTTTTGGTGGTTTGGATTAAGGGAAAAAATCGGTTTTCCTCCATTTACTAATCTGTGTTTTTATCTCTTGCTTTCTTCTTTCTCTCTCTAACTTCTCAAGTAAAACGAAATTTCTTGAAAAAAAAAGGATTCTCTTTTATGTGAAATCATTGAACGAGTCAAAAAAAAAGTGTTTAGTGGAGTACTTGAATTTGGTCAAGATATTCTCGTTTTGAAGTCTTTATTTGTTGGCATGTCGCTGTCTAACACAATTACTTGTTGTACGTGCACATTCCACATGTTCTTTGACGAGAGAAAAAATACCCATTTAATTTTAAAAGGATTAGTTTATGTTTACATCATTTTGCTATGTGAATTACCGTTATTATCCTTTTGGATATTATATGTAATGTGTAGTTATATTTTTGTTTCCTATTTTGGTGGGATTTCATTAAGTTTTGATGCGGTAATTAGTTCTTCTAAAATGGAAGGAACCATAGAAGTAGAGAATTCAGGGAGGGGGGGATGAAATTGATTATCATCTATAGTACTCTATACAACAGGCTTGTTCCACTTTCATTCAGGGAGGGGGGGATGAAATTGATTATCATCTATAGTACTCTATACAACAGACGTGTTCCACTTTAACTAAAATAAGAGTTTATTTTTTAAATAAGTATTTATTTTTTTAATTAAAATAAATACTTAACTCTCTTTTATATGGAATTCATATTTTTATTCATTCCTCTACATTTTTTATGAAATGTAAACTTCATTTTCAAGGAAAATGAAACTAAATTTAATCAGTAACATAACAAATACTATATGTTTTATTTCACATGAAACCTATTTTCTTTCTTTCTTTCTTTTACTGTTGTGAAATTTTCATAATTTTTTTGCGAGAAAAGAAAGTACATTTTGAAAGTCATACTTGTCAATCCATTGATGCACTGGACAATAAGAAAAGAGTTCTCACTAATATATTTTTTCTGTCTCCGTGCTCAAACGGGCAAGACGCTAGTTCTTCCCAATTTTGTTGTGGACTAAAAACACATTCTTCGCTTAGATATCTCTCACTCTAGTGGGTTTTCGATTTCATAATTATGTTATTTGTTTATTCAAAATCTTTTATGATCAATTGTTCTGGAATTTCTGGTAAATAGGTAAAGTGGACAATTTATTATCGAATCTACTTGATTAAATACACCACGAATGCTTGTTTGATAGAATTTGATCATGATAACATGCATGATTGATTATTGTGGGCGCCCCCGCCCTGGATCAAAGAAAAACGAGAGTCGTCATTTGGATTTTTGAAATTGATAATCCGAGATACTTTGAAAAAAGCTTTTGGTCTGGCAAGAATGTTGAAACTTTGTATTCGGAAGTCATGTTACGTGCAGGGAAGATTTTGTTGAAAAACCACCCCGCTCGCCCGGTATAAACCGGTCTCTACTTAACATTTTAGAAGGGGAATTCAATATCATTTAAAAAACTTAACTTTACAACCACAACAATAATAGCAATTACAGTAGTATATAATGGCAGGGGATGCAAAATGTACAAGATGTAAGTGAATAATGTACCTGCAGAAATGTCAAAAATAAATACAGAAACATAAAACACCGCATGGCATACTGAAACGCCTTGTGGTATACCTAAAACGCCGCGCAGGATTTTTATTCCTGCACTTTTCCATAATGTTAAAATTTGAACTACAAGCTTCGAAAATGGATTTTATACATGTCACTGAAAATGGTTTAATAAGCTTCTGAGTTCAAACTTCCACATGCAATTTCATGCCAAGAGGCATCAAAAATGGTTTTAAGACATAAAATGAGTCTAAAAAAGAGGTTTTAATAGAAAAACAGGAGATTTGAGCATAAAAACAGGAGGTTTTGACTTCATAGGCCCTAATCAACTTACAAGTCAGAACCAAAGTCCTGTGCGGCGTACCTCATTGTGCCGTGCGGGGTTTTGGACCACCGCACGGTACTATGAGTCTAGTGCAGAAACTATTTTTGGTACATTTTGAATGTACAACTCGTTTGAAGTCAAAACTCATAATAGAATGACTAGGAAAGGTCTCAGTGAGCTCCCCTCAAGGCCAAAACGTGGTTTAGTCTAAGGAATTGTTATACCTTTCTTGTTTGGCTTGCGAATGTTTGAAAATGGAGGTATGGAAGTGGGTTTGACTGAGATAGATGAAAATAAGAGGGATTTCTGAGTTTAAAGGAGGTTTCTTGGAGGTTTTAAAGCTTTAATTGATGGAAATATAGTCTGCTTTTCAAAGATAGAACATGATGTAGGACAAAAACGGAGGATTTTTATATTTCACTTTTATTGTTTTAGAATAAGATTTGGACTCAGAATATTTTCGTTTAGGTTAGAATTATTACCTGTCCGTATTCAGTTTGATTTTGATTTCTACATGAATTAGAATTTTATTTTAATTAATTATGAAATATCTTTTCTTTAATGCCACTTGTTTTGGCATTATTTAAGACTTCTTTTACAGTAGGATTTCTAGGGTTAGGATCTTATAAAAAGGGTTGTTACCTATTCAATTATTAAACTTTTTAAAGCTTTTTATCAATAATATTCAGAGATTCTCTCTTTCTCTCTTGTGCACAAGATTTGCTTGTTGCGACGAGTTGTTTATCTCGTTTGGATTGTACGCTACTTAGTCTCTTGTGAATTCTGCTGCGTCAAATGGTATCAGAGCATGGCTTTGCTTGGTTCGATGGCACCAAACACGGTTGAAGACACACCCATTGACATTGGTCGTGGGGAAGAATTTAACAGAACTCGCACCAAGGGATTTGCCCATGGTCAATCTATTAAACACAAAGTTGATAGGAACCGCGTTGAGGGATTTGCCCACAACCGACCTATTAATCAAAACGTCTCTGAAAGATATTCTTACTGTCAACTTGATAGTGAGGATGAATTTCAAGATGAGTTATTTAAGGATTATTATAGATATCAGTCGAATAAGCGACATTCAAGGTTTGAAAGATTTTATCGCACAGATGACGACTTTTCAACTTTTCAGGTGCAACCAATAATTCCTAGTTTTAATGGATATTGCCATCTTGAGAATTTAATTTATTGGTTTCGTAAAGTTGACAAGTTTCTTGAGTACATGGAAATTCCGAAAGGAAAAAAAGTTAGATACGTGGCTCGTAAATTACAAGGCTATGCTTCTAGATGGTGGAAGCAATTGCAATATACTCAAGGGCGCCAGTATAAATAGCCAGTCAAGACATGGCTCAGGATGAGACGATTGATGAATGATAGATTTCTTTAATCGCATCATGGTCAGATATTGTATGAACAGTACTAAAGAAATCTTGAGTCCAAGCGATTGTCCCGAGATAATCTTGAGTTGGCTAATTCTTTTTCAAGTAATAAAAATTATACCATTGCTGCTACTGAAAACTCGAGGGACGAGGGATGCATCACTGAGACTGTTGGGTTCGAGTCAATCAAGCTTTGAAGGTCAACAAGCCGATAAAGATCTTTCAATCTCATATTCATCACGTTCTAGCTATTATAATGGATATGAGATTACAGAAGAGGAAGGAGATCGAGTTGAACTAGAGGAGGTGATATTTGTTGAGCCCAACATTGAAGAAACAGTGGAGGTCGATGTTGAATGCAGTCATTGTGGGCACATTGGAGCTGATGTTATAGAGAAATTTGACCTTAATATTAGCGAAAAAGAGGAAACTATAATTGAAGTTGATAATAAAAAAATTGGTATCGATGTTTGCTTTGTTATCTTCCGATGTAGAAGAATATTACCCCAAGCGTAGGGTTTGAATATCGATGAAGCAAAATAATCCGGAGAAGTCCGGGATCGTACCCAAGGGAATTAGTTTATGGCTTGCCTCGGATTTGTAGATGCAAGTAAGGATTTCGACTTTTAGCCAGTCAACTTGGTTTTACTTTGAACAGTGAAAATAAAAGGGCTAAATTAAGAACGAATTAACTATGAAAAAGATAGGTTAGGTCTAGGAATCCTAGTACTCATGACTTGGGCTAAATCACATTTTTTACCAATTTACGCGGTTTAAAATACACAATTGTAGATACCTAAACCGGGAAATAGATATTCGATTATCAAGCTAGCTCTAGAACTCATTTGGTAAACACCTCGAGCGATAGAGCTCTAAGCATCATGTGTGGTAAGTAGTCTATGCTCCTACCTACACATGATCAAAGAGGTTAATACCTCGGTAATTCGCCAAATGAATCCGAACCCAACATTAATTTTCAAATCTAGAAATTAAAACATTATTGGTGAGAAAACGTAATTTTCGCCCAAGCCACGGGATGCTAATCATCCCATGACCCAACCCTTAAAACTACTCACACATATCTACGAAGATAAGAGCAATCGAAAATTAACTAAGCATAATTGAAATGCAACACTAGAAGAAAACTTAATTAAACTATAGATCAAGACAGTGGCTACAACTTTAATAAAGCACAAATTAACAAAACTAAACTAAATAATGCAGAAAATTAACAAATGAAAGCTGAAAATTGAAGAACAATGAACAGTACCAAAAAGTAAAAGCAATCTACTCTAGATCTAGAATTGTACCAAAAACGTCCTATTCTTCTTGTTTTGGATCTAATTACATCACTCCTTTTATTCCCCGCTTGGAATATGCTCTGAAGATGCTCCGCTAAACCCTTCGGTACCGATTGCCCTAGCCTTACATTACTGAGTTAAGCTCTCGGTACCGATTGGATCAATTTCATTCGATCAATACCGAAGCAGTTAGAGCCGGCGCTAAGCAGTTCGGTACCGATTGGAGCAATTCCTTCCAATCGGTAGCGACGCCTTATCAGTACTGAACCTTGTCTTCTTCCCGCCTTGGCCACGGCTTGCTTTGCCTTGGCCATTCCATTGTCTTGCCTTGGCCTTGACTGATTCTGCCTTGGCGTAGCTTTGGCCGGATAACTTCTGCCTTGGCTGGGAAGTTTTCCGCCCGAGCTGTTCCTTTTGTTTTGGTTCTGTCTTGGCTGCGCCTTGGCCATCGGGCCATTCACAAGCCATGACACGCTTTGGGCCTTTAAAGCTTCTTATTAGGCGATTTACCTACAAAACAGCACCAACACGATCTACGAGCAAAAATTATCAAAAATAACTAATTAGCAACTAAATTAATACTAAACCTAGATACTAGCGCACCCTATGTTCCATTTCCGGGTGCTTATCAATGTTGGTGATCAAGTTGTTGATGACCAAAATAATTGTCCATTGGAGGTGGGTGATACTAATATTAGTGTCAATGAGGAGATTTTGGTTAGCAACATTGACGAAAGTAAATTGGTGTCTGAAAAAATAGATTTAAAGGATTCAGCCAACCATCATGTCGAAGCATACATCCATGGAAAGGATTCAAACCATAATTGCGGGCTGATGTGAAATTTTAATGTACACGCAAACGCACGAATCGTACCGAAGTATAGAAATGCAAGAGCGAGGTCGAACCCACAGGGACTTATAATTTTTTGTAGGAAAACTAAATAACTTAAACTGATTAAACCCTAACCTAGTTGACAAAAAGTTGTGATTGATTTTTAAACTAAAAGTGAACAGTAAAAATAATGAACTAAACTATCAAAGACGAGAAAATTAAAGTTTCTTTTTAACCAATGGAAAAATACTAAGGTTTCAGAATCCACACCTATTAACTAGTATCATTATATATTCATGATTATTGACTTTACCCAAAATTTCTTCATGAAAATCTGAAAGCTAATTCTATTACCATGGAAAATATCATCGTGAAAGTTCATCAAAAAGTCTAATGTTTGTTCCTCTCCGCTCGCAAGTATAAAACCAAATTATTAATTGTATCTGTTTTTAACAAATCACAATAAATATCCAGTTTTATAGTTAACAATGAAAAACCAGTGTTCAATGTTAAAGACAATTCCAAATCATAAGAAAAACATGATTGAACTCATATCCAGAATCTATCCCTAACAATTGATATGGAGTAAGAACAATTTAATCATAACCAAATCACATATTCAGGTAAAACCAATTCTCATGAATATATAAATAATAGTTGTTCACGGGGCTTCATCCTCAACCCTAATTGAAAAGTTTAGCCGCACATGAAGTTAAAACACATACTCAAATAAAGATAAAACTCCATTGAACAAAGCTTACGAAAAGAGAACAAATAATTCTTTCTTCGTCTTTTTCTTCTCTGCGCCGAGATGCTACTGTTGCCTGCAGTGTGCTGAGTTGGTGCGTGGAAAAGTGATCCCCTTCAGAACCCCACTGCCTCCTCAAATAGGTGCCGAGAATCTTCTTTAAAAGGAAGAAAATTCATTTTCCATCCACTTCTCGTCAATTCGGTCATTACCGATTGCGTAGTATTTTTTTTCTTAAACAATACTTACCTTAAGAGTTCTAGCCAAAGCCAATAAACTCATGTCTCCCACTTAGTTATTGCTACAAAGCCACGTGCAAAACCAAAATTCATGGAATCCAAATCTTCCTACTTCACTATGCCAATTCTTCACAGGACCCACTTGGATTAGCTCATTAATTTCCTCCTTTGAACCCGACCCTTGAATTTATTTTGATCACAGGCTTTGCATTAAATCTTACAGTAGAAATATAAGTTGTTATCATCTTTTCCTGCAAATTGAATAATTCATTGTAAAATGATCATAAAGATAATCAGTGGCGGACCCAGGAATTTCATATAGTTGGGGAACCTATTATTCACAATTTTAAAAATATTTCACTGTGTATATACCACTAAATTATTGCTCAACCATTGAATATTGATCACTCATTCTATTCCGCAACCCATTTTTGACAATCTTTATGGCTGAAAATACTCTTTTAACTGTCGCGGTGACAACCGTAAAATTACCAATTAGTCAAGAGAAAGTAAACTAAAGAATATAGTAATTTAGTAAATTTGATTTTCATAATATTTTGAATTGGGAGGAAAACACAAAGAGATATGACAAAAATGGAGAAATAAAGGAAAGAGGTGGAATAAAAATAGAGAAATAAAAGGAAAGAGGTAGAACAAAAATGGGAAAAAAAAAAACAAACAAACAAAGAATGGAGCCTCTGGGATTCGAACCCGGGCACCTAGAACTTATGTCAGCGCCCAAAGCCACAACACCAAGGTAATGTATTGTACAAGTGTAGGAAACTTTTATAGATTTATATCAAAAACAATTTTTTTTTAAAAAGGCGTGGGGGCACGTGCCTCAACGTGGGTCCGCCCCTGAAGATAATAACTAGTCCAGTTAAGCACAATAAAGAACTAGCAATATACGATATAATATAGGTATCTCGATATGTCAATATTTTGTGCTCATCATAGGCAAAGCAGAATTAATGATGCTAATTTTGTCGATTTTCTTCAAGTGCAACAATTTGATTGGATTCCGAACATTCGTCTACATTTTGTCAACAAGTTGAAGTATGAAGAGAAAAGAACATTGCATGAATACTTTTCTTTAAATGATTTTTGGAAGACGAGCAAGAGGTTGAAGTATTCCAAATATTTATTTCTTTAGAATGGTAGATGGCGAGTTTCTAATGAGAACTCGATAGCGAGTTCTTTTGAAGAAAAAGGAGACTAATGTAGGACAAAAACGAAGGGTTTTTATATTTTACTTTTATTATTTTAGAATAAGATTTGGACTAAGAATATTTTCGTTTAGGTTAGAATTATTAACTTTCCGTATTCAGTTTGATTTTGATTTCTACATGAATTAGGATTTTATTTTAATTAAATAGGAAATATATTTTCTTTAATGCCGTTTGTTTTGGCATTATTTAAGATTTCTTTTACAGTAGGATTTCTAAGGTTAGGGTCTTATAAAAAGGGCTGTAACCTATTCAATTATTAAACTTTTAAACGCTTTTTATCAATAATATTCAGAGATTCTCTCTTTCTTTCTTGTGCGCAAGATTTACTCGTTATTTATCTCGTTTAGACTAGTACGCTAACTAGTCTGTCGTGAATTCCGCTGCATCAGAACAAATTGGAAGAATTTTTTGCAAATTGAGCTTGTGAGTTGGTTGAGAGTGAGGAGGTGGATCAAGTGGCCCTTATATAGAGGATTCGTCAAAGATCATGATGAGGGAGTGTAGAGGTGGAGAAGAAGAGCGAATATCATTCAACGGTCTTCTGATCGCGCCAAGAACCATTGATTGAGCATGGCCAACAGCTTTTCTGCAATTGTCAGAAATCTTTTAAAACGTCGTGCAGTACTTTAAAATGCCGCACGACACACTAAAGTGCCTTGAGAAATGCCGCACAGCACTCTAAAGTGCTTTGAGGTGCTCTAAAATGCTGCATGGTCTTTCAAAATACCGCGCGGTGTTTTAAAGTGTCCCGCGGTACTTTTTGACAGCACAACATACCGAATTTTGCAGGGGTGCCCCAGACACTCCCAAACTCGAATATGAGTGAGGTTCAAAGTGTTGGAAAGCTTGTTGAGTCTTTTTTCTAACCCAATTGGCTTCCCTCGAAGATGTTTTATACATTAAAATATGTGCTTATTTTACCGTAAGTGTGTCAAAGCAAACAAATTTTCTCTTTTAAAAGGGATTTTACCCTATATGTTTGAAAAGAGATTTTCTTGAGGTTAGTGAAGGAGTAACAATCCAAGTCTTGAAGGTATGTTTTTCCTTATTTCATCATGGAGGAACCAACCGAGCAAATCTTTAAGATAACCCGAAAGCCCGAATTGGGGTGTCAACAATTATTTACACATTTCAAATTGAATTTAACCAAAACAATCATGATTCATGAGTGATTTGATTACCCAAGCATGATTCATGATTGATTTTATTTTGTTAATTGAGGCATTTGATAATATATGAGTGATTCCTTGTACATTTGGAAACCATCCAACTAGATTTCATGGGCCAATTTTACTAAATTTCATGGTAATTAAATTGAAGACTGCATGGTCAATTTTACCTTTTATGGTAAATTTATCCCTTTTCACTAGCGTTTTAGAATAAATTTATTGAATACGATAAATTATCATCTTAATTAGTTTGATGATAAATTTACTGTATACCATAGATGTTCCATGAACTCAACATTAGCAACAGTCAATGAAACTAGCATTTGAAGTTCAAATAACTTACGGCAGGATTTTTTTGGGTTTGTGATATGGTTAACACACAAGGAAGAAGATAAATGTTCCATTAAACTCAACATTAGCAACACTTGATGAAACTAGCAATAGAACTCAAAAATAGCATAATGCAAACAAACAGTTTCCTTGCTGGTACGTAGAATGTGATTTCTCTACTAATAGAACTGGTTACTCGTGGACAATCTTATGCACTCTACTGATAGAACTAAAATCTCTATTGGTAGAACTAGACTCCGAACTCCAAATTTGACTAAGCCCTAGAGTTTTGGCTTAGATATTTTGTATCCCTATATATACTTGGACATCAATTATTTGAGGTTAGACCATACCTCCCCCCCCCCCTCTCTCTCTCTCTCTCTCTCTCTCTCTCTCTCTCTCTCTCTCTCTTAGGTTTAGCTCAAATTCTCCATGGATTGAGCTCTAAATTTTTATTTCTCTTGCAATTTCCTGTAAATCATGTAAGTACTCCTTATTTCAATCATAGTTTTAGTTTAATTCGTGTTTATCTTTATATATTGTGCTGTCTCTTTTCTTTTTTTGTTGATTTCGTTTTCCATGGAGGGGTAGCCTCATTGGGCTTGGTCACGGGGTTATCTTCATCCTATGACCTAGGTTATTCAATATCTTGTTATATCAAAGCTTGATTGTGGATGGATTAATACTTAGATCCATGTCACTCTAAGTGTTTGATGAAATGCCTCAAAGAACTTGTTGAGCTCTTATCCTTTTGATACAAAGCTACGGTTAACAGTGATTAGCTTGACAAAGGAGATCCAAACAAGTGGCGAAGATGTGGTGGATTACATTAAATGTTTTCAGGACCATGCAGTTGACTGTATTGAATCGATCAAGGAAGGCCAACTTGTGGAAATTTGTATTGGAGGGATGCTAGACTAGTTCAAAGTACTACTCATCAATTTGAAATTGGGGACCTTTTCCGCCCTGCTGGAGTCCGTGTACAACCTCCGCCATGTGGTTAAGCCAGCCAGAAAAGACAGTTGGAAGGGCAAAGCTGTGAGTGCAACCGTCACTATTGCGGATACACCTTGAAACCAGCAGGGCACCGGAGGAAGGAAGCGGAGAGAGCGTGACATTCCTCCTGATTTGACAGAGCTGACTTTTTTCTAGAGAGAGAGTATGTGAACACTGACTTTGAGGAAAGAGAACATTCTTCCCCAAAGAAAAGGTGACCTCACTCATTCAATCCGGAAAAGTTAGACGTTAGTCCCGCGGAAAGAAACAAGGGACACACTGCATTTGTCTTTTCTGTGCCTCTTGCTCCTTCTCTCACCCCACAAAATTTCTCTTCCTTTCCTCCTCACTAATCATCGACTAATTGCACCTCTCTAGCTCACACGTATTTACAAGTAAGCGTACCTCTGCGGAACCCCTACCTACAAACACTTAATCCAAATATTCATGAACACTCAATTCTAATAGTCTTGAACACCTAGCCCAAAAAGAACTAAACACTCAACTCAAAACCTCTTGATCACACTCAATCACAACTCAATTATAGCCCATCGATTCAGATAATTCATATTTGAACACCTAACACAATACTTCAAATAAAGCTACCAATCATGATGAAAAAAAAATTAAAAAATTAGAAAGAGAAAAAGAAGAATCTTTTGATCTACGTATTAAGCAGCTTATTTCACGTTTTCAAATTCAAAAATAATGTAAATGAAAAATAATTTTTCAATTTTTTTTTGCATTGTATCTTTTAAACAAGATCCATATTGCATATTTTTAGATTTCAATAAACCCATAATTTTTGAGCTTGAAATTGCCTTCTTAAAAAATAAAGATTTTTTTCCGTTCTAGAATCCACTCTAAATATGTTTATTTTGCCTTCATGATTTATGACAATAACTACTACACTTTATTTTTTTTCTAGTTAGCTTATAGAATTACAAACAAAGCTTAAAAAATATTCAACTACATTGCAAAATCCAGCTAACTTGAATAATATTTCTTCGAATTTATGACTACAATATAAAATCTCATCATGTCATCATAAAGAAGATCATATTTTCAAAAAGGTGATCAGCCCCTACCTACTTGCTACAATTTCTTTCAAACGGGTTTTTAGTAGACTAAAAATACATGGGTTAAACATTGACACAAAATATGAGAACTCATCTAGGAACATTGTTTACCATGCAATATGAGAACTTTCAAAAAAATTGAATTATTGTTAACAAATGTAGAGCCTATTTTTAAGTTATAATTTTGTGTTGTAGTTAATTTTTTTAGAATAGAGATAATATTTTTTTATCGCACTATTTATTCTAGTATATGAGGTTTTGTACATATATTATTGGTTAATAAATCAGCTAATAGAGTTAATGTAACTTTTGAACACCCTACTACAAATTCATGAAGCCGCTACTGAAAGTAAAACTCTCCAAAATGCTTGAAAGGATGTAAATAGCAGGAAAAGAAAACAAAAGAATTGAAAATTTACTCAAACTTTTTAAGGAGACAACCATTGATTGCATGTCCCATTGAAAAGTTAAATTCTCTGTACAAGACGAGCAATATAGGATGGAGGGAGTATCATAATTTTCTAATGGCTTCTTCAATAGAAGAGTGAGAGTGAAAAAGGATGTCATTTCCAGTATCTATAGGGTCTTTATATCGTAAACCACAAACCTCAGGCAGTGTTAGTGAAATTTACCCTAGAAATACATGTGTGTGGACGATTGGACCAAAAGTCTTACAAATTTAACGATTGGACCAAAAGTCTAACAAATTTTCTAATGTATGGGTGTGCAGCGCGATTTTAAGGAGTAAGAGGGTATGCAGTGTGATTTGGGAAAATCCAAGGGGGTGTTCTGAAATTTACCCTAAGGGCCCGTTTGGATGCCGGCTTATGAAGGGGGGATAACTAATACCCCCCATTTATACCTGGGCCCACGGCTTATCCCTCGTTTGGGAAGCCATTTGAGGTTGGGTATTGTTTTATCCCATTCTTGTGTAATACCGGAGAAAGGGGTATTAGGGGGTCTTACCTATGGACAGGGTCTGAGGTATCCATAACTTATACCCCCCAATCCCCCTCAAAAAATGACAATTTCACCCCTCCTTATCCCCTTCCCCAACCCCTACACCATTTTTGTTTCCTAGAGCAATAAACAAAAAATAGGAAGAAGAAGAACAGTAGCAACAAGAACAAATCGGAGAAAGGACAGATCGGAGAGAGGAGGGATCGAACCAGTTGTAGCTGCTACTGATGGTTCTTCTTTTTCTTCTTTTGTCGCTTCTGTTGCTACCGCCGTAGTTCTCTCGCTCTTTCTCTCCCTCTCCCTCTCCCTCTCTCCCTCTTTCTCTGTTAAACGGTGAAAAGAAAAGGTGAAACGAAAAGGTAACAGTGATAAGAAAGGAAGAAAAGAATAAGAAAAATGATTGTGTGCATATGAGACCACGTGATATCATACACCCTCACCAATAATTAATTAAAATGAACACATAATTAAATTATAAATATTTTAATTATTTTATATAATTAGATTTATTAACTAATTTATAATTATTATTTGTGAAAAAAAATTTAATTAAAGTTGAATTTCCTAATTATACATTTAATCTAATGAATAATCTAATTTAACACTGCACAAGGGCAAAATAGTCAATTGACAGCTTTTTACATCATACACCCTTCCTTATACCCTCAATTTATCCCTCATCCAAACGAAGTATTATTTAATCCCCCTTCTCTAATACCTCATCCAAACAACCTACTATTTAATCCCCCTCCATAAACATCACATCAATGTGGGTCATCCATTATTAACTAATACTCCATACTATCTTATCCCCCCTTATTAACTAATACTCCCAATTCTTTCCCCGCATCCAAACGGGCTGTAAATGTAATGCTCCTCACATGTAGGCATTGTGACGCGTTGATGTCAGATGAAGCAACACGTAAGTTGCCACATGTAAGCGTGCTGACGTAAGCATCGCCAGTGCTAGATGAGTTTTACATAGTGAAATGATTTTATTACTTTTTTTTTTTAACGTCACTCCCTACAAGTGTATTTTTGCACAAAAATACATTTGCAGAGGAGTGACGTTAACAATAAAGGGAGTGGCAAAATCCGCGGCTTTTCCATACTCCCCCAAAGGATGTAACCAACGGGGTTTAATGATAGCGGCCGTCACAACAAAAATTTTAAAAAATGCAATTATTATATGTGAAAAAATAATTATTCTCAACTTATATAGTCTTGTTACTATTAGGTTTTTTTCTTATTTTTTTATTATGTACTAGTCACAAATCTTCTATTTTTTTTAAGAATTGAGAGCCAAAAAAGTATTCCAAAACTAAATTCAATGGGCCAAAGTGAAATAATATAAATGATGATGTGTAATTAAGAAAAAAAAACCCTCGACATTCTAACCCTAAAACAACTTAACCTAAAAAATTAAGAGAATTTAATTATAATACCACTCCCAAATTTATAATGTCACTCCCAAAAGGGAGTGTAGTTATCAATTTGGAAAATCCATATAAGGATCTGGAGAGTGGCATTATGTCCAAAATTAAAGTTAGTCTTTTTTTATACTCAATGTGCAAATGACAAACATCATTTACTATAATTTTTGTTATTTTATTTTAATATTTTCTGGAGCCGATGACTATTAATATTGTAATGCATCTTTTTATTTTTTTAGTATACATTTCGCCACTACTAGAGTAAAATTTTGATTCCATCCCTGCAGTCCCTCCATCCTATTTTGATAGTCTCGTCATAGAATTCAAATTTTTAAAGAAGCATAATGATTAGATCTAAAAGTATTTAGCTTTCTAATTATTCTCCTATCGGAAATATGAAAACAAACAATTCCAGTATTGGCTTTACTAATTAAGTCGGACTTGTATTTATTCGGTTTCTTTTTTGCATTCGTTATAGATTATTGATACGTCTCTACAAATAGAATTAGGAAAATAAAATATGAACCAACTAAAATTTTTTGAAATAAGGACAAAATAATCCAAAAGTTTATTTGTTTGGATTATTTTTTCTTTGGTGAAATTTCTACAATTTGAAAATAATTTTTCACTATTTCAATTCACAAAAAAATTGACGCAAAACTAACAATGGTAAACAAAGAATAAAGGGTAAAAATATAAAATACAAAATTCATGCAGGATTATTAAGCCAAAACGAGCAAGAGAACATCTCTAATGACGTCTTAAAATTTTGAGTTACATTGGAGCCCTACCACTTGATCCGGGCTTAGGGCTTACTCTACGCCTCCGCCACACATCGATATGGTAGCTTACAAACTTGTGACAGAGAATGTCTTTGGAGCACCACGTGCAATACTGTGCAAGAGAATTTAATAATTAAATTTCACTAAATTTGTGTCTTTAAATGTGTTTTTTACAATAACAAAAATAAGCTCCGCATTTCGATCGTGTGTTGAAGCATTGCTAATTTATGGAGTAACTGAGTACTTTAATGACTTAGCAGAAAGAAAAAAGATAAAGAGTACTTTAATGGATTACTTAAAAAGTGGGTTATTTCTTTAACAACAAATGTCAAAGCTCTTTACTACTATATATGTTAAAACAGAAAGTGGACCATATTACTCTTACTCATGTTGATCACGTTCCCATGTCAGCCGTCTAGATATCTACTGAGAAATGTCACAAAATTTAATTGGTCACATGTATATTTTTTTTAAGGCTCTATGCTTACATTCATAACCAGGGGTGTCGATATTGATCCAAACTCACGAATCCCCCAACTTTAAGTTCACTCAAACTCAACCAAATTGACCCACACTGTCATTAGCTAGCTATGGTCTTGAAGCACGTACTGTCACATGGAGTTTCAATACCTTTTTTTACCACACACTCTTATAGGATTCAAACACATAATACTAAGTTCTACAAAAATGTGTGATCGATAAGGGTAATGGGGGACGATGGTACCCCCAGAGTCACCCCAATTTATTTTTAGCTATTGATTACTTTTATTAGGTTTTACATAAAGCTAGCAACTGTGATTTATTCGTTGTGAGAGATATCCTCCCGTTTGAGGACACACATACGTACTGTACATGTTTTTTGTTTTCTTTTTGTCTTTTTTGGTCATAAAGATACCGTATATAGGAAGTTCCCCCAAATCTCTATCTATCTAAATAGGAAAATCAACCACTTTTGACCTGCACAATGATGGTTTTAAGTGGGCAACTAGCTAGCAGGATATATAAATTGGTCCATATCGAATTCACAAGGCAAACTTGGATAATAAGGAATTATATATAGAGTACGTACTTTATTGACTTACTCAACGTAGGGCCACTTTGCCTTTAAATTAAGTGTTCAATAGGAATAATAATCACTTCAAGATTTAGCGGACCTTAATTTTCAAGGTTTAATTATTAAAATTTGCAGCTTAATTGTGAGTGTATTTTCTTAAGTAGTAGTAAGTTGTTAAAAGTCAAAAAGAAACAGCAAAAACAATTGAAGTTCAGAATTAACAGAAACAGAAGATTTGAAGAAATGAAAACAGTGAATTTTATTTGGGAGAGAGAAACAGAGAGAGAGAGAGAAAAGGACCTGTTTTAGGACCAAAAGGTACGTGATATGAGAGAGAAGCTAGCCACTCCCACCCATACATAATATAAGAGAGAGAGAGAGAGAGAGAGAGAGAGAGAGAGAGAGAAATTGCAGAGTGTTGAACATGAATTGAAACCCATTTCAATATTAAACACAACTACTTCAAGCTGATCAAACTAATTAAGATGGAGTACAAAAACTTTTCAAAGAAAAACTAGTACAAAACTCTCGACAAAATTGAAATCACCTCGATCCTTGACCCGTTCGTACCTGACCCAAATCAAGCCCCACATAACAATACAGATCTAGACAGACAGAGAGAGGAAAAGAAGTGGAATTCTTTTATTTTCCTAAAACCCGGATCCATACAACAAGAATCATATATAGTACATAAAACAAAGTTGGACTCACTACCTGGTTGACCCATACCTGACCCGGACAGAGAGAAGAAGAAGAAGAAGAAGGAGGAATTCCCCCTTTAATTATTCTCCCAACAAAACCGACCCACATAAACTGCGCCGCAATATTAATAATCACGGAATGGAAGGCAAAACCACTGACTTCTTCGAACGGCGCCATTTCCCACCTTGGGAACAGAGACATGGAAAGCACATAAATTTAAGAACGTTCCTCAGAACCTGGCCCCTTTTGGGGATCCAACGAGGCGCAGTAACGGCGCCGCCACCCACCGGCGCAGGGAGGGTTTTGGTTGGATTTGGAGCAGCCATGTGTGCGGAGATTTTGGTGTAATTGAGGCGAGAGAGAGAGAGAGAGAGAGAGAGAGAGAGTAAAAATAATCGAGACGTACTGGAAGAGGGAGATCGAGGGAGAGTACCGACCATGGTATATATATTCTAGTGCTAACAAGTTTTGGGTCGGGTGGGGCGGGGTTTCTTGATCCCTAAGGCAAAACGCAAGCCATTCTCTTCTCTTCTCTTCCTAGTAAAGTAGTACGGAGAAAAGACAGAAATACAGCAAGCTAGTGAATGGCCAATGGGGGGTGATTTGTCGATTTAACTCCAAAAAAAATCAGAAAGTTTAATGGGGGGGAAGGAAGGACGTGTTAAATCCTACTCCATCCATTCGTCTCCAATTGTAAATCTGTCTACTACAGGAGTAGTGTTTTTTTTTTTACTAATAATTTAAATGGAGTAATAAAATTCTTCGATCTCAATTTCAAATATATATATATATATATATATATATTATACTACTACTTCTACTGTACTACTAAAATGGAGCATTAAAAAATGTACTAGTCCGTCCGTATACTGTGTTGTATTCCCAGCAATTACTCCATTCCTCTCCTGGGTAGGATTAGGAAACCAAACACGCGTTGAACTGGAGGATTAAAAGAAACACGAAAAAATAAAAAAAATAAAAAGAAAACGCGTGGGACCACGTTCAGTAAAAATCTCGAACCAAGAGTATTGTTCATCTCGTATGGGGAGTGGAGTGGAGTGGAGGAATGAGTTACGTACGTTACTTACGTATCTATGATCAACTGTCAGCTACAGTACTATTA
>BPLS01000713.1:1097873-1109358 GCA_019656275.1 Rhododendron kiyosumense
TACTCTGCATATAGAGTTACCAATATAAAATAAGCCATTACATACTGACGGCAGAAAAAGCTTAAAACCAACAGCCTGGAAAGGCAAGGGACTGGCCTATAACTTCATTACGTGTAATAAGAGATTATCAAAGGAAAGAAGATTAGAAAAGGAAAATAAGTAACACAGGCAAAGGTGACGCAATGGTGCATGAATGCTCTTGCAAACAAAATACCTCACTGACAACTAAATTGGATTCATGAAAATAAAAAACCATGCAGCTGATGTGTGAAGAGTTAAAGGGAAAACAATTTTTTTCCCTTAGCCAACGACTGAATACATCAAAGACTTGGGTCAAACATGGTGCAAGGGTAAAGGTTTATGACTTGCGCACTGGAAGGAGTTGCGTGTAATTTGAGTACATAATATCTTATGGGAAGAGATTTTGTCTGTGCATATCAATAAGGCGTGTAATTCTCTGTCTAAGTTGATCTATGAGCATTAAGAAGATTGAGAAAAAATGAAAAATGGGTCAATCCTTCATCACATTCTGTTCGTTGTGTTCTGAAGCAATGCCTGCAGATTTTTTCTTCCTTTTTCCTTTTTTCCTACGTGGTTTTTTCTTTTTCCTTTCTGTTATCTGGTGATGTGGACTACAACCCTTATTGCTTCACCTCTGAGTAACTTCTTCGTTTCTAAATTTTATTCGCTTTTCCCTCTCCCGACAATTCAGAATTTTATCTTTGTAATCATCAAATTCAAAACACATCCATCAGGAGTGCAGAACCTTCTTGTATAATCAATTCTAAAAATCAGTCCAGGCAGCCGCCTAGGCGCTAGGCGGGGGTCTAACACCTAGATAAAAATTAGCCTACGGGTCGACTAGCGAGCTAGTTCACCAACGAGTCGGCCCTTATCCGCTAGGTGCCCCTCTTCCACCCAACTAGCGCCTTGCAACATTTAGAACTTTGCTTGTTTATGAGTAAAGAAATAGCCCACTCTAGACTGATCTGCGATATCTCCAACAATCTGCCTTTTCAACTAAACAAACCCCTTGAATGGTCCACTGAAAACCTCAAAAGCCTAATTGCCTAAAGCAAAACTATAATAAGCGATCATTCAGTCATTCTGGAAAAAAAATAAAAAATAAAAAGCGTTGGAACTGACCTAAAGATCCGAGGCCGATACCGAGGATGAGGAGAGCGACGGTGTAAGGGACTCTGGTGCCCCTGAGGAGATGCCTAGATGCGATTCCCAACACCAGGCTTATTCCAACGAAGATCACGGCGTTCGTCGGATTTGACGAAGACGAACTCTCCTCCGCCAAGACTTTCACCGAAAACGGCCCTTCCTCCAGCACAGACGCCATTCTTTCCGCTTTACTTCCAGTTCCGGCAGCGAATATACAGTAGCGCATAAATAATACGATACACGTACGTATAGGCGACAGCGGAGATTTTGAGAGAGAGAGAGAGAGAGAGGGAGAGGGAGAGGGGAGGGAGGGATGGAAGGGAGGTTACATGCAGGGAGGAATGAGAGAGGGACTCTTCAGAATTGAGAGAGAGATATGTGGGGCCAAAACTGCCTGTAGGAGTAGTTTTTGAGTGCTTGGGAGTTTATTTTTTTGCTTTTTATATTTTTTGGGCTTTTTTAATTTTTGAAATTATGATTGGAATGTGTTTTGAGTAAGATAGAAATGTTGGAGATACCTGCAGAATTATTTTAAAACAGTAATAGTGTTTAAAAAATATTATATAAAAATAAATTATGAATTAATTTTTTACTGTTACCCCTACCCATGTCATAAAATTCCTGTTAATTAAAAACCTCCTCTCTTTCTCTCTCTACAAATTGAAGAACCCATCTAGACCTATTTTGCCGTCAAATGTCAAACTCATCTGAAACCGATCGATTTGTATACTGAAATCAAATCTCAAACTCATCTTCTATACAAAAATCTCAAACCTCGAACCCATCGTCCATTTTGACGAACTGAAATCAAATCTCAAACTCATCTCAAACTGACGAATTGAAATCAAATATTCTCAAACCCATCTTCTATTTTGCCATTGTAGTCACCGTGGAGTTCGATTTTTCCGTCGTACTCGACTTTGATTTGCCATCATGGTAATCGAGTTGTGTAGTTCAATTTTGATGTAGTTGTCGTCGGAGAGTTTGGAAGTGGGGTTTCTTGTTCAGTCCGTGAGCTGTAGTTGCTGTGTAGGAGGTGATGAGAGAGAGACTTTAATTACTGTTTTATTTTTTTTTACTTTTACCTTTTTTTTAATTTTTAAAAGACTTTAATTACTGTTTTAGTTTTTTTTTTTACTTTTACTTCTTTTTTTTTACTAGTTTTTTGTTTTACTTTTAAAAGACTTCTAAAAAGACTTCTGAGTTCTGACAATAATTTTAATTAATAAATGAATAATTAAAACATAACTTGTACTAATTTCGTCGAAGAGTGAAAATAAATGAAAATCTAATTTCGAATTAATGTTTCCACCAAATTCTGCTCCTGTCCCGCTTGGTCTTGTATCCATTATTTCTTCCCACAAACTAATTTGTATTGCATAACGAGTAGCCCATCTTTTAGCTTGGTTTGATGCATTGTCCCTCAACCATACTGGGAAGGGTGGTATAAGGTAATGAGGCTGCAAGAAAAGTTACACAAAGTGATTATTTCCAATACGGGCAATAGCTATTGCTTGACCGATTCCTAAACCTAAAATAATGGGTTGCCCCAAGCGTAGGGCTGAGATTGATGTAGCACAATACCCGGTAAGACCAGAGTCGAATCCACTAAGGACGGTGAAGTGTTTGTTGTGGAACCTCGGGTTGTAATATTAAAATTAGCTCTTAGGTAGTCACCCCTTGTCTTTTAGTTGATTAATTAACTAATACTAATAAATAACTTGCTTGAATGATTAAAAAGAGAGGCACGGTCGTAGGGAATCCGGCGCTTGCTACCCAATCAAAATCCACTCGCTTTTCAAGGTTCCAAAAAAACGGTTAAATTTTAGGGAGAATTGGAAACTCCGAAGGATGCGAATCCTAAGGTTGTCAGTCTCGTACACAGCGACGAATAGGTTTTGGTCCCCCGTTCCCGCTCACATGAGTCCTGGCAATGCCTCGGATTCGTCCAACGAACGTAGTTTTCACCAACTAAAATTATTTAATTAAATTAATGTACAGAAAAATTGCGAGGAATCCTAATTGGGTCGCGGCACGCCTTTACCCAGCGATCAAACCTCAGAAAAACTACTCACTCATTATTAAAAATGAAAGGAAATAAACCCTAGAATTAATCATGCTTTTTTTCTCGAGATGGAAAAATAAACGAAAGATTGAAACTAAGAAAACACAAACGAATAACTTCAATAAAGAACAAAAATTGAAACGAGTTACCGAATACTTGAATACTTGACAAAACTTCAAAGGGAAAGAGCTCTGGAAGAAACAACGTAAGAAAAAGCTGCTACGTAATGTTCGAACCCTAAAAACAAAGTCTGAGGAGGTATTTATACTAATTCCCAAAGTCAGAAATTAAAACAAGGCACGAAAACAATATTTCCCGTTAAAACCTTCGGTAGCCCTACAAGGAATAGCTGTAGGGCTACGGGTTCTCCTATTCCCCAGCCAACAAATTACTTCGTACAACTTTTTCTCCTTAAGACCACCGGTAGGGCTACAAGAAATAGCTGTAGGGCTATGGGTTTCTCTGTTCCCCAGTTAATGCATTCTGTAGGGCTACACTTCTGAGCTGTAGCCCTCCCGCCTACGTTAGTGAGAATTTTGTGCTTGCATGCACTTTTTGGCACCCGACGCCTCACGCCTTCGTCATGACTTCCCATGGTGACGTCTAACACGGCCCCAAGGCCTCGCAATCCAAACTTGGCGTAAGAACCGCCTTATTTCCTGCGAAACTAACAAAGACATAAAAACAAGACAAAGCACGGCATCAAGTGGAAAATGGAATAAACCGCGTCTCTAATGCGCTAATACGCCCTACTTAGGCGCTTATATCTACGATATCACGCGCCTATCAGCTATTTCAATGTGCTCTTGGACTAGAACTGGAGGGGATCTCAATGGCAAGTGAGTAAAACAACCTAAAGCATGCCCATCAAATGTATGCAAAACAAAGTTGTACGTCCAAGCGATAACAACTCTCAAACTCATAGCATAAAATAATTAATAAATTCAACAACATAAAAGAATTATAAAATTTATAAAAAAAAAAAAAATTTTGCTCACATATATAATATTAAATAATTAAAAAAACATATAAAGAGTAAAATATATAAATAAAAAGACCTAAATAAAAGATTAATGAATAATTAATTAAATAACATAAATGGATTAAGAAATTAAATAAAAAAGAAAATTATGTAAAAAAAATAAGTGTTCCAATTTTCAATTTGTTTGAACCGGTACAAAAATCGTATTTTTCTTATTATTTCATCCTAAATGGTAGTAATGAATTTTTTGCTCTAAGGCCTTCCAATAAACACCCTAAGAAAGACCTGAAACTAAATAAGGAGCCCTAGGGTGCTCGTTGAAAGGCCTTAGATCCAAAAAATTCATTATGACCATTGAAGATAAAATGATAAAAAAATAAGATATTTGCACCGATTTAACCAGATTGAAAATCAGAACACTTAAACAATATTAAATAAATAAAAGTGAAAAAATATATAAAGATTATTAAGTAAATAAAGGAGAAATAAGAAAAATTAGGGTTTGGGTATTTTCGGGGGTATTTTTGGAAGAGGCGAGGTGGGGTTGGGGGTGTATTTGTCGGGGGTGCGAGAAGAGAATTATGAACTGAAAATCTCGCCTGGAATAGCAGAAACGATAAACTCATTTTTGCAGAATGGGTCTACAATTAACCACCTAAACATCCAAAATGCAAAAATGAGAAGCTGAAAATGTAAAAAATAGGTGCCCAAACACCTCCTTTAAGTTAAATGCTTCCTTAACTTTTGATTAGAGAAAATGAGAGATTTGAAAAGTTGTACTCCCTCTGTCCCTTTTTTATAGTTCGGTATTCTATTTTGGGCTGTCCCTTAATAAATGTCCATTTTATAAAATTAGTGGGTAAAAGTTGATGTATTATCTATTTTATCCCTAAAAGTAAATTCCATTTTGAAAAGTTAGTGAGTAAGTAAAAGTGTAATGATGATGGGTAAATAGAGAAACTGGAGGAAAAAGTTGATATATTGTCTATTTTGTCCCTAAAAGTAGATTCCATTTTGAAAAATTAGTGAGTAAAAGTGTAATGATGATAGGTAAGTAGGGAAAATGGAGGAAAAAATTAATGTGAAAGGTATAATGATGATATTTTTTTAATAAGTTGAAATTACGAAGCAGGACATTTAAAAATGGACAGAGGGAGTAATTACCAATACCATCTCCAAGAGGGTATTAGCAATACCCCAAGTTAGGGTCTTAGCAATCCGACCGGATTAATAGTCCGGACCACTTTTAAAAAAATAAATAAGATATTAATAATACCCGCACTTTACCAATCCAATTCCAACCCCTTAAAGGGTTATCAAACGGCGCCTGGACCCTCAGCCGGCACGGTCTGTATAACATCTCTAGAGGGAACTACAGATGGCTCAAAGGTTCCTTAAAAAACGTGATGTGATCCTCTGCAATTTCCATGTGGGACTCGACGGTCTCTTCAGGGCTTTAGAGATTTCTTCTCGGACTTATTTTGATGAACGGAATTGCTCACCTTCCAAAAGTCATTGAGATAGGTATATTTTCGAAATACATTTATCCAACTAACATGATTTCGACGTGTTCTGAAAAGTGAACGATTTTGATCATCAAAACGGGCCTGGAAAGGACTCACAAAGACAAAGGCTTTGAGACTGTATTGTACGTATGCATGTACCAAAGGAAACTCAAGAGAATCCCTTTCCAACAAAATCTGGTTGATTTTCAAAGGACTACACTGTGAAACTAGGCGGTTTAGCTGACTTCCGATTGATTTTGATGATTAAAATTATTTCTCATCCATTTTAAATAGTACATGTACATGTCAAAGTCAATTGATCGGCGATGAACACATACATCAATTACATTTCTGCAACCCCCAAATATAAAAAGTTAAGTACTACTACCAATTTTATCAGAGAATTATATTTTGATTATGTAAGTATTAATATTCGATTATATCTTCTTCTTTTTCACAGTAGATAGAATAATATACGTACTGTAATTTTTATGAGATTTTTTTTTTCTTCTGAGATTAAGTACTACTACCAATTTTATGAGTTTGAAATTATCTTCTTAAAAAATATAGATTTTTTTTGCGTTCTGGAACGGGGTCTTCGTGTGCATGGATTCCAAAATGGTCAAATCTGAGTTAGTGAGGAGGTGTTCCATAAAACACGTAACTTATAAGATAATATAATCAGTAATCAACAAACCCAAAAAAAAATAAAAAATGCAGAACACATCCCATAAGAAACATGTAAGTTTTTCCACATTATTATGTCATACATAGTTTGCAAGTTAAAAGGCAATTACGATGAAAAGAATGATAGAAGAAACTTTTTTTTTGGCTCTGCAAAAGAGAAAGTTTTATTGAACTCGACAAGGGTTCATCGAGAAAAGGGACAAAAATAAAAAGGCCACTTTAGAAACAACTCCAGTAGCAAGAAAACCAAGCGGCAACAGGAAAACAAATTAGAAAAACAAAGAAGAAGCTCATCCAACAAGTAGCTAGTTGGAAGTAGGGGTGAGCATGGACCGGATTGGTCTGGTTTTATAGTAATCCAATTACCGAACCACTACTTACGGATTATGAATTTACAGAACCAAACCAACCCATAAAATTCGTAAAACCAAACCAATCCAAACCATTCAAAGGCGGTTTGGTTTCGATTTTAAACCACGGTTCGCTTAAAATTGAAATATCATCACTATAAACTATTTTAAGGACTTAAAATTGGATAGATAACTTAAACTAAAAGTTATATTGAAATTGGTATATTAAAATCATCAAAAGTCACTAACATCAACCAATTAAATAAGAATAAAATATATTACCAATTAAATAAGAATAAAATATATTAGAAAATAAGTTACCAAGAACAAGAGAGTAGGAAATCACTTTACTAAGCCCAAACCGTGTATGTTTAGCACAATAAAATTGTAGGAATAGAAAGTTTAAGAAATTAATATTGGAAGTGAGAGAAAAGAATAGGGTAGTGGAATAGAGTATTAGATAAGGAAATTAAGTTTATTAAGTATATCGAAACAAATTTTATATATATGTATACATATCACACTGTTCGGATCGGTTTGGAACCAGAACCATTAACATAAATCCATAAACCAAACCACTAAACACGGTTTCTATTTTTTTAAAACCGAGACCTAACCACATCATTAAAAAACCAAACCAAACTATTCAGTTTGGATTGGTTTGGACTGGATTCACGGTTTCATGGTTATTTTGCTCACCCCTAGTTGGAAGTGCAAAACTGAGAAACAGTTTACAAGACTCCCACAAGCCTACTCTCCCATTTTAATTCTCCTGATCCCCTTCCATGCCCCTTTTCAAGTCTTCCACTAAGTAGTCCATGATATTAAACTTTGCCTTGATCCAAAACACCAATCTAGTTTTGATTAAATCCACAAGTACTTGATCAGTTATATCCGGAAGCTTATTATTGAAGATATATATTTGGAGGCTTGTTATTGAAGGTATAACCTCATTTCTAGAAATTCAAAGGATTTTGATTTTCGCGCTCCATTTTGTTCATGAAATTACTAATAACTTTATGTTAAAAGTGGAGCGCCATTCAGTAAAAAGTGGAAAGCGAAAATTAGTTTCCAAATCCAAATTGACCATAAACCTACAAACAGAATTGATTCCTTTTCCAGGTTTTTGTAAGAATTGTTGAACCAAATGGCTATGAAATCCGTGACAAATCTCCAAATCAATTGGATTTGCCACCTCAAAAAAAATCCAGAATGTGCATTCCTTGTATTGAGATGAAGGTGGGGCGCTGGTGTTTTTTATTTATTTATTATTATTGGTAAAAGTAACATTTTTATTAGGGAAAGGGAAAAAGATTCAAATCAAAAATTAGAAAATACAGCTGAGAGACAAAACTCAATACAATACCTGAGGACTTAAAGTGCCCAAATTAAACAATAAACAACTTAAATACCCTGAAAGGCCTTAAAAAACCAAATCAAACATTAAAGCCCAGTGTAGGTAAAAATGATTGAAAGGCCCCAAGTGTTGACAACAAAACCAAACGGCACCTGGATCGAGGACGACTTTGATACACATTTTAACATTGGGGACTAGATTCGGACAATTAAAAGTTGGGGGTGAGAATGACACTTAACAAGTAAAGTGTACTAGTTCAAATTTCTAATAGGGAAATGATATTGACACTCTAAAAATTGATGCAGGCACTCCAAAATCAGTGTAACTCCAAAGTCACTTTCTTTCAATTTTTGGAGTGCCAATATCATTTCCTTTTCTAATAATATAATATTTAATTATGTCGATTAAAAAAAAGTAAAGGGTACTAGTCAACAACACATCCATATATGTTTGACGAGTAAAGTTAATTATTACATGCTATATTGATTATGGTGACTCACATTAGACAGTCCTTATTATACATGCACATTGCACTCATTCACGGAGTTCATTCAAATCCATGAAATATTTATATTATGTACATATTATGTGACTCACATTCTCCTCATCCAATATGGCGTCACCAAGAGAAGCTTGATCCAGCTTGATCGAAACTCACCTGTTTCGATACAACGAAAGAACTCAGGTGATTTCTAGGGTTTCAAAACTGACCAATAAGATCTATATTTGCGCCTCTGATTTTGGAGGAAAGATTGAAATTTTTAGGAGTACCGGGTGTGCGATTTAGGGCGCCTAACTAAAGGAATTTTTGTGGAACGCTATACGTACTCTAGAAACGCTATAGTATTTAAGGCGGGAGCTTTTCCTGTGCTCCTTCATCATTGAACACAATAATTTGTTTTAATTCTTTCATAGCATTTTTAAAAGAACACTATTAGATAATGCTATAAAAGTCTATCTTTGTTGTAGTGTGTGTAAGAGGAATTGATCCAACACTTACGATATTTGATAGGTTTATGTCATTACATCGATCTTCTTGATGACCTACATATCACTATACAATTAGAGTTTTGAGATGATGGATGAAATCAAATTGTCCGTGAAAACGAAGACTACGTATCCATTCGATCACAGATATGCCTAAATCGATCCATGGATGCCAAATTGAAGAAGAAACACGACTTGCCAACTCAGACCTCAAACAATATATATATATATATATAAGCTAATTAATGCATGTATATTTAGTACTATATATATATATATATATCTATCTTAACATTATGTAAGTTTTTTTTAATGTTATAGATAGATAAAATTTATCCACTTAAAATAATTGGTTGGAAAACCTTTCATCTCCTATACATACAAGTGGAAAATGCGGAGGACCATTTGAGGCATTAAAGGAGATATATAATCGATCAAGATCCATTTGAACGAATTACTCTGATTATTGTCCAAAACAAACTCAATTATTATTAGTATGCAACACTGCATATATGGCTTGCTGCTAGTAATTCGGAATTAAATTGCATGGCTTGTTGCTAGTAGTAGTACTAAGGAATATTTAAATATCCATCCTCTTTATCCATGCCATGTAAGAATTCATCCCGCCATTTTTTCATGCTTATATTTTCATCCTTTTAATATGTGAATTACCTTTCTTACCCTTTTCCCTATGATATACATATATTATGTTCTATTGCTTTCCTAATTTGATGGGATTTGATTGAATTATTTTCCCAATTTAGTGGAATTGGATAGGATTATTTTCCTAATTCAGTGGGATTTGGTAAAATTCAATATGATTGATTTTTTTTTTTAAAGGGTAAATTTCACTGACCTCCCCTCAGGTTTCTGACAAAGACAGAAACCTCCCCTCACGTTTCTGAAATTGCACTGTCCTCCCCTCTGCTTCTATTGTCTGTTGCACTTTGCCCCAACCAAACGGTTGCCGTTACGGAAAGCAACTACCGGTGATGAGGTCAGCATGGAACATATAAATTAAAGGTTGAAAAATTAAGTGTTCCAAATTTCAATCCGTTTGAATGGGTAAGAAGATTTTATTTTTTTTATTATTTAATTTTAAAGGGTCATAATTAAATTTTGACTATAGGACTCTCGTTGATTAGTTCTAAGAAAGTCGTAGAATCAAATATCTCTTAGGACTAACCAACGAGAGCCCTAGAGTCAAAATTTAATTATGACCCTTTAGAATTAAATGATCAGAAAAATAAACTCTTCTCACCCATTCAAATGAAATTTGGGACACTTAATTTTTCAACCTTTAGTTTATATATTAAAAAAATATGGTTAAAAAATTAAGTGCTCCAAATTTCAATCCGTTTAAACCGATAGAAAGATTTTATTCTTCTGATCATTTTATCCTAAATGGTCATAATTAAATTTTGACTCTAGAACTCTCGTTGATTAGCCTTAAGAAAGTCGGACAATCAAATATCTTAGGACTAACCAACGAGAGTCCTAGAGTCAAAGTTTAACTATGACCATTTTGGATAAAATGATCAGAAAAATAAAATCTTTCTATCAGTTCAAACGGATTGAAATTTGGAGTACTTAATTTTTTAACCATTTTTTTAATACTTATATAAATTGCAGGTTAAAAAATTAATTGTTCCAAATTTCAATCCGTTTGAATGGGTGAGAAGATTTTATTTTTTTGATCATTTAATTCTAAAGGGTCATAATTAAATTTTGACTCTAGGGCTCTCTTTGGTTAGTCCTAAGAGATATTTGATTCATTTTATTCATTATAAGTACATGGGCATAAAAGTAAAATCAAGTTTTCTGTTAACCGGCGTTATCCGACAAGAAGCAGAGGGGAGGACAGTGCAATTTCAGAAACGTGAAACCTGAGGGGAGGTCAGTGAAATTTACCCTTTTTTAAATCATGGAACGTATTTGAGAAATCAATATTTTTAAGAATATAACATGATAAGTTGACCACATCTTTACATTTTTTCTTCGTTCTTCAAGTTGGCCAACCAGACAACAAAAAGTCATATTTTTCATTGATTTTATTACACGGAACATGGCTAAATTACCATAAAAAGAAATAACATGACATACTTAAACCATTACGTGGTTAAATTATCATGACTTTACATGGTTAAATTACCATGACGATTACAACGTGAACACGATAAATATCCCATGATTCGAATAATTATTTCATGGTAAACGGTTCAAATAATTTATCAAATGGTTAAATTCCCATGACCTTACATATTTAAATTACCATGACGATTACAACATGAACACGATAAAAAGGATGATTATTGGATAAAGAGGATGATTATTTAAACATGAATACACGTCGTCACCATCTCATCCATCTTCTGCATCGCC
>BPLS01000713.1:1124358-1173722 GCA_019656275.1 Rhododendron kiyosumense
GAGAGAGAGAGAGAGAGAGAGAGAGAGAGAGAGAGAGAGAGAGAGAGCTAAAATAAGCCTTGGTGAACTGACATGGAGAGAATTGACGCGGAAGACAAAAAAAGAGGGCCCATAAGATATACTAAACTCATAGACAAACGGTTATTCTTGTCCTGACACAAATAGGGGAGGCTGTTAAAACAAGCCTGAGTCAGCAGAGCTAGAGATCCCCACATGCGTATAGATAATAGTATTCATACTTTCCAAACTATTTGCAGGAAACATTTTTCAGATCCTTCATTTCTAAAATGTAAGAAAGCCATCAATGTAAACCTTTGCAGCAATAGCTGAACCTAGTGGTGTTTGTGAATTAATTGAACCTTTTTCCCAAAAGATCACTGCATTAGTTTCCAATAACAAATCTTTTCATATCTCCATCTTTCTAGATAAGAGATCCATCAACAATTATGAACATATTATTTAAGTGGAACAAACTTGAAGCTGAGCATGACATACATTCACTAACAACCAAATTTACGTTACCTGATATAAAATCATCTGTACCCTGCCCGTTGATTTTTCCACCTACCATTGCACCTACCTGAACACATTAACATAAAAAATAATTTTTAGGCCTGAAGTTGTCAGCGGTGGATCAAAGAAAGAGGTGCAGCCTAAGCTCAGAGATTCAGTTTATTCATACATACCACAAAAATAAGATTTGAATCATCACTTGCAGCAGAAACATAGCCCTCTATATCAACCACCTTCTCTGAGCGGGGTGAAAGGCCTTGCATCCCAAAAAAGGAAGAAGAGAATCCTTAGTAATGCTTTTTAAATTAATAGGTTTTGTTACTTTGTTATCCAACCAATAACCTAAAGAGGGTAAACATTAGAAAAGCTTTATTACCTATAATACGAGAGTTGGAGGGTAAATATCTGGTTACAGGTTCCTCAACAACACGAAGAAGCGTTTCTTGAGTATCTTTATTGCGAACATACTTCTTCTCTAGTAACTCCACTGCAAATAATTTACCCACACCAAAGCACACAAAAGTACACAGATAAATTCTCGAAAATCTTAAAACAAATGATTAATCACAAGCAAGAAACAAACGGCATAGCGAAAGAAGTGGAAGCAAATAGAGATAGATGAGTTGATCATAAAAATAGAAATCAGTCCACTAACACATGAGGCCACAAAAGCGCTTCAATGTTCTCGGTATGTGCACATGTGGTTTAACTTCAAAAAGTGCTCCTTTGGTGGTTTTCACATATATGGCTTCAACCATACCAGCTTTGTTAAGTGGACTATCAAGAATTGCATGGAGAACCTGCAAATATCAAACTTTGGCATTCATAATGGTAAACTATAAATTTTAAAAAAAAAAAAAAAAAAATGCAACTTGAGAAGATAAATGCCAAAAAAAAAAGTAACACCAACGATGACAATCATGACATCATAACCAATGAAGCACGGATACAGATACGAGATACGGATACGACACGATACGGTGATACGGCAAAACCTAAAAAACTAGGATACGGATACGTCGGGGATACGGCTGTGCAAATTATATATTTTTATAATTATTAGTCTCATACTAGGCACAAGAAGTCAAAAAGTAGTTAAATTGCCAATACCAAGCATTAAGCACATGTCCAAGACAAGAAAAAAGTCATTCCAAACAAAGAGAACCTAACAAAAACTAATACGAAGCATCCATCATCCAATACATGCCAAAGGTCCAAAATGAGAGATGAAAGTTCCAATCAATCTCCACTAAATATCGATGTTAGATTGTTAGCCTTCAATTATCAACTTCCATTGCATCTCCTTCACCTTCATCGGTGAATATCACAGCTTCCATCTCCTTAGGCATGTTCATCTTCACCTCATTCTCGGCATTATCACTTTTTTTCCTCATTTCAGCAAGGTGTTGAGGAGTCACCTTGGGACATACTCTGATCCCATTACCAGTAATTTTCAAGAGATGTGCCTTGACCCTAAAGTATGACCCCCTATATTCATTTAGACAAAAGTGGCATTTAAAAATGGGGTTTCCACCTCCACCTCCCAATTTTTCTACCCTAGTAACATAAGCCCAAAGAGGAGCTTCTTCTTCATTCGTGTTCGTGGGATTGGTACTACCGCTTGTAGAACCTAAACTTCCGGTTCCGGAACTGCTCATCCTAAAAATGACAATTTTGTACAAAAAATAAACAAACTCAGCAAGTTATCAACACATTCAGAGAGTAAGAAAGAGGGAGTATCCAGATTCCAGACTAATCGAGAGAGAGAGAGAGAGAGAGAGAGAGAGAGAGTACCTGCCTTCAATCGATCTAGGGCATGGAGAAGAAATCGAGAGGGAGAGAAGGAATCGATCTAGATTCTAGGGCTTGGATGTCGAGTATGTCATCTAGTCTGCCAACAGACTTAAGTATTTATACTCCCTATAGTTCTATTACACTTTCCCCCTTCTAATTTATAATTTTATTACACTTTTCTCCTTATAGTTCTATTTTTTCTACCTAAATCTTTAAAAAATTTCATTTTTGACCCCGCCGTATCCCGACACGTAACTGGGCGTATCCCTCATGTATCGCTCGTGTATCCTAAACGTATCCGAAAATAAAAACATTTTATTTAATTACAAGATACTTATTTGCCGTATCCGATATGTATAAGGGCGTATTGGGGGCGTGTCCGTATTCAGGAAGTATCCGATACCTGTACGTGACTAGTTTCGGAGTATCCATGCTTCATAGATCATAACATAATTCTAAGGCATAAGGACCCCATTATGTAGAAAAGAAAAGGAAAACATCTCTCCTCTTCCTCCCTTAATATACTCATACAAAAAGTTCCCCATTATATAAAATAAACGTACAAACCCATTAGGAGGGCTAGCAAGAAGATCCTTGGGGTGTTTTTGATACCCCCTCATGAACAGAAGATTGCCCATTTGCTCAAACTCGTTAAAAAAACATAACTAAAAAGCAAAGAGAAGAGCTTTCAAAAGACGGGGAGTTGAAGGAGAACCCATGCTTGAGTTTGTGAAGCATTGGAACTCCATACTCCAAAGATCCATGAAGCACAAGTATCTCAAAATTTTAGCCATATGACTATATGAGTACCTGTATGGTACAGCTACATGCATACCCGGTACGCGTGAAAACATATCATACAATTTTTATTATAATGTTTTTGTGCATGAGCACAGATTCAGTAGGTCAAACAAGCAAAGCCACATTCTTTGTTTTCACATATTATGAAGAAAAGAAACTTAAGAGTTGAGTCTTGAAACATGGAACAAACATCCACCAACCTTGTACACAATGTCGGATCTGTAATCACCAAGATTCTTCTTCTGTCTAAGGAGAAAATTGCTGTCCTCTTCAGTATTCAGAATCTTCCACCTCTAAAACATTGAAAAGAAAAACAATGTTTCACAGCACATCAAATTTTTTTTTAAAAAAAAACTCCACTTGGAATCACCAAAGAGAAAAAAACTAAAATTAGAAAACAAAGTTAAAATCAATCCGATATCATTAAGAGAGAGACTAGGCTTGGTGTCTTCCATGTTTATTCTATATTACTATTAAGAGGGGGATTTAACTTGGTCCATTGGTGTTACTAGGGTTGCACATGTTTCAGATTGGTCTGGTTCGTATAAATCTAGTAACCAAACCATTCCAAATTCCAAGGAATTGAAATTCAAAACCTAACCATTATTATGTAGAACCTAACAAGAAACAAACGGGTTTGGTTCTGGTTCTAGTTCGTTCCTGATTCTCTCTTGTCATCATTCAAACACTTTCAACAAAAAAGTTAAAACCACAATGTAGCTAATAGATTTAGATTTTAGACTAAGTTATAGAAATTTCAATGACACTCAAAATCTATTCGTGAGTCCACAAAATAGTTTATCTCCCCTCACTACGTCAACTCGCAAATATGGATCAAAATTAACTCATACTAATATATATTGAATTCTAGACTTTCGCAATGAAAGTCAGCTTTATCCGAACTAAATAGATAGTGAAAGGCAATAGCTCAAAAAATTCTGCGCACGCGCATTGATTCAAAAATTAACATGAATACTCAAAGCAGGAGAAGGGGCCTCGTCCGTTGCCCGTTGTAGGAGTGGGAGGTCTCCCTCCCTCTATCCTTTCCCAGGTTTCCCGTCCCCGATAATTCTTGGTCATTTAAACTCACAGCTCCTCCAGCCTGTGAAAATTGTAAAGAAAACAGACCCTTATCGCTAAGTTAACTAGCAGCGCCGAGATTCTGTACATTTTGCCAGAATTCCAACATGAACTCCGAACAGGAATTAGAAAAGGTGGTGTCCGCATTTGTATGTCATGGGCAAGTATAAGCATCAACATAACCGAATAAACAGTGATATACCTTCTTGACAAAACCCTTGCTGAGAGCAGCATTCTCGACAATGAATATAGCCTTCCCATTGATTGTGGGATTCGAGGGAAGTGGCAGAACTCGTTCATGTACCGAAGGGTCTCCTTGATCCTCTTTCAGGCTCCTCGTTTCGTGGTTCACGTCTCCCTCGTCCTCCTGCTTCGAAACTGTTGCTTTTCCTTTCCTCTTTCGCTTGGTCCCTGCTGAGCAGCGCCTTAGCATCTTTGCTGTAACACCACAGCCCAGAATCCAGATAGATACAAACGCAAGTATTGAAGAAGAATATAGGGCCCTGTTTGGATGCCGGATTTGGAGCCGCCCGGATTTCATCTCCTGGTTCCACTCATATCCGGTTTTGGTTGCATTTTTGGGAGGGTGGATTAAAACACTGTTGGGACTACAAATCCACCTCCAACAGTGTTTTGGGTGGATTTTCCAAGCGGAGCCTCAACCCTGTCGTTAGCAAGTCCGGGGGATCTGGGACTCTTTTACCGCTCCAAATCCACCCTCACCCCCACACAGTGTTTTACGAAGAAGAAGAAGAAGAAGAGAGAGAGAGAGAGAGAGAGAGAGAGAGCGGGGGTTACCTCACAGAGCTCGTCAGCGTCGGAGAAGAACGGGATTGTGTCGTCGTTCACGTCGGCATCGAAGGAGGAGTTGTACCTCTGGAATGGTTTTTTGGGAGGAAAGTGGAAACGATAAAAGGAGGACTGTGTATATACGTAATACGTGTATATGATGGGCCCATGGGTATATGTGAATTGTATTTTTAGCCATAAGGCCCATACGGCCCATAACTGTGTATGTGAATTGTAATTTTTTTATAAATAAAAATTCACTTTTCAATTACATTTTTAAAAAAAATTCGGAAAATAATTTTTTTTCAAATAAATAATATGGTTTTAACATTTGTAAAATAAAATAAATTTATTTTATCCCATAATTAATGATAAATATGTATTTACTTTAATTATAATTAAGTAAATGAATTTTGATAATTTAAAAGTCTAAGTGGGGGCAATTTAGTCATTTAACATCTCATCCTATCATGTCCACCTTCTATATCTTCCTTCTCAAAAAATCATTCAAACACCTCATTACAAATCTACCATTCTTAAGAGGTAGGATCATCCTTTTTAACATATCACCACTCATTACATATCCACCCTCATTTATATCCACAAAAAATAAATGCTCCATCCAAACGGGCTGAATACTGCTGTACTATAGCTCTAGTTTAGAAAGAGGAGGGATACGTGTTGTGTTGGTGAGTTTTCATCGATTAAAAATCAACAGAAAAACCAAAAGGGTACCTGAATTTGGCGTAGAACTTTGGCAGAGGAGCTGTGATTGCAAAGGTCGAACAGGGCTAGGGAGAACTAACGGGGGAGGAAAGAGACTGCCACTGGCACCCAAAAACCATGACCAATTTACCTTATTAAAGCTAGATAGTCAAACTGTCGGTCGGGTCGGGTCGGATTGGGTGAGCCCAATGGACACGGGGAGAATAATTTGGGAACTAAGGTCCACCTGGAGTTGATATACTGTACATTGGAACAGGTTGCAATATTTACAATAATGGCAATCGGGTTGGTTGGATGGGCCCGGAAGGAAGATCATGGTGTCTGAAGCAAGGTTCTGAATATCGTTTCGGTCAGTGTACCAATTTTTCTATTGGTACGGTACGTATCAGTACTGGTCAAATATCGATTACTGTTTCAAATTTAGCGCAATTACCAATATATATAGTTATAAATTCATAATTTTCCTCATATTATCCAAGTCATCATAACATAAACTTTCATTCCACAATAAAAATTAAATTGTTATTATATAACTCTCATCCAATCTAAAAAAATAATATACTCCACTCCCATAACTAAAAAAGAACTTCTGGTCCACTAAAATAAAATTAGGGGTGGCAAATTAAACCCAAATTCATTAATCAACTAAAACTCATCCACTAAAAAATAGACCCAACCTAGCCCATTTATTAGCTAGGTCAAAATGGGTCCAACCCATCTAACTCATTTATTAATTGGGCTTAATTGGGTCAACTTAAATGACCCAATAAGTCATGAGTATAACCCAACAAAAAAAATCTCATTTATCAGTCGATATTCTCCTCCCACCTCTTCGCAACCGTGCTCGCCATCACCACCTTCTCCCCCTCTACCAACCCGATCACCGCCAGCCACCACCGAGCACCACCATTTCCACTACCGTACACCACTGCCGCACCTCCATAGCTGAACACCATCACCATCCGACCGAGCTCCGCTACCGCTCCTAACCGCCGCCAAAATCTCTCCAAATCTCGTTTCGCCGGACGTGAGGTAGTCCGAACTCACTTCCCTACGTATATTTATATGTTGCTATGTAATACTATCAATGTTCTGGTGCTGTACGTTTGAAGTTCCGTTACGATAACAAGAAACTCGAGCCGAACCGTAAACCTTCGAAAAAGCTTGGAATTGGAACCTTAAATCGCTGTGAAAAACTAATTAAATATTCGTGCCCAGTATATTGGTTGTTGCCCAGTAGGTTAAGACTGATTTTAGCACTCCATAGTGTATAAAACGAACATAAATGAGGGAGAGAGTGCAAATCGAGTTTGATCAAAATTTGCGTTTTTTTTAAATTGCTTGAACGGAAAATCTAATCTCTCCATCTTGTTCGTCTCCTCGAGACAGTTCGGGTAATGGTATAATAAGCCTCCATACAACATCGGGTTAGATCACATGCATCGATCAAAGTTTTGAGTGCATGAGCTTACCACACTCTATAATTTTTCATTTGGCATGAGGTTGAGGATGAGGCGACATCACAGAGAGAGAGAGAGAGAGAGAGGGAGAGTCAGCAATCTAGCTTACCACACTCTATAATTTTTAGAAAGTTATTTTTTAGAGTTAGAGTGGTAATGAGTGGAAAGAGATAGAGAGAAAGATTTATTGAAAACTGTACCGAGAGTTGAGAGTTACTCTCAAAAAGGGCAACCAAACACAACGGTTGATGCTGCCCTCTCCGATTTTCTCGCATCCTTGATGGACTACACCCCTAGGGCCTGCTTGGATGGAATAAAAAGGAGAGGGGAAAAACAGAAATGCTAAAGGTACAGCAGCGGCTGCACAACAGCCGCGCACAGACCAGTTTCGCTCCTGTCTCAGGTCCCGCAAAGATGATGGGAGCCGCTCATGCTAAATTATAAAGCAAAGTTGGATGATTCGTAAACACCCTTCCCGATATCGGATTAGGCTGATTTTTTGCAGGGATCCTAAACGAAGCATTTTGAACAAAATGAGCGGCTCAGATCATCTTTGCGGGACCCGAGACGGGAGAGAAACTGGTCTGTGTGCGGCTGCTGTGTAGCCGCTGTTGTACCTGTAGCAGCGTCCAGGGAAAAATAAGAGGGAGTATATGGAGAGGGGTCCAATACTTTTCCCTTGCTTGGCATTCCAATTTCGTCCCTTGTTATTTTTTACCCTCTCTTCGTTTTCATTATTTTAAGGGATTGTCCGAGATTAATTTTGGGCTCCTCTTGAGGTCCCAAAAATAATCCAGCTGTGAAGGGGTATTTTGTAGACGAAAATATCTCTCGTTATCTCCTTTCCCCATTTACCATTCAACCAACTTTTACTCTCCATTCTACCCAAAATCATAAGATCTTCGCACCGATTCAAACATATTGAAAATTGGAACACTTAATTTTTAACTATATTTTTTAATATATAAACGGTGTAAAAAAATAAGTATTCCAATTTTTAATCCGTTTGAACCGGTGCAAAGATCTTAGTTTTCTAATCATTTTATCCTAAATGGTCATAATTAAATTTTGACTCTATAGCTATCGTTGGTTAGCCCCAAGAGATATTTGATTCTACGACTTTCTAAGAGCTAATCAACGAGAGCCTTAAAGTTAAAATTTAATTATGATCATTTAGGACAAAATGATCAAAAAATTAAAATCTTCCCACCTATTCAAACAGATTGAAATTTAGAATACTTAATTTTTTAACCATATTTTTTAATATATAAACTGTTTAAAGAGGTTGAAAAATAAGTATTTCAAATTTCAATCCGCTTGAACCGGTGGAAAAATTTTAGTTTTCTGATCATGTTATCCTAAATGGTCATAATTTAATTTTGACTCTATAACTCTCGTTGGTTAGCCCTAAGAGTTATTTGATTCTACAACTTTCTTAGGGCTAATCAACGACAGCCCTAGAGTTAAAATTTAATTATGATCATTTAGGATAAAATGATCAAAAAATTAAAATCTTTCCATCGGTTCAAACAGATTGAAATTTGGAACACTTAATTTTTTAACCATATTTTTTAATATATAAATGTCTAAAGAGGTTGAAAAATTAAGTGTTCTAAATTTCAATTCGTTTGAACTGGTGGAAAGATTTTAGTTTTTTGATCATTTTATCCTAAATGGTCATAATTAAATTTTGACTCTATGGATCTCGTTGATTAACCCTAAGATATTTAATTTCTACGACTTTTTTAGGGCTAATCAACGAGAGTTTTAGAGTCAAAATTTAATTATGACCATTTAGGATAAAGTGATCAGAAAACTAAAATCTTTCCACCGGTTCAAACAGATTGAAATTTGGAATACTTAATTTTTTTTAAAAAACCAAATTTTATAAAAAAAAATTGTTTAATAATAATACTAAATTCGTTAATTTGTTAGTAGAAATAAATATTACGACTTAAATTGTGAAAGAATAATTAAATTTGCAATTACATATATAAAACGTAATACATAAATTAATTTAGGGACTGCACAAGGGCAAAAGGGTCATTTGACAGCTTTTTATATCATCCACTCTTCCTTATACCCCCTATTAATTCTCCATCCAAACCAAGTATTATTTAATTCCCCTTCTCTTATACCTCATCCAAACAACCTACTATTTAATCCCCCTCTATAAATATTATATCAATGTGGGTCATCCCTTATTAACTAATACCCCCTACTATCTTATCCCCCTTATTAACTAATACCCCCAAATTTTTTCCCACATCCAAACGGGCCCCTACTGTAAGTCTTCCAGGAAAACCCCTCTCAAATCCATGTAGACTTTGTTTCTCAAAAGGGCATCTACGTAAACAAACACCACAATCTTTTCTTCCTCATAATCTTTTCTCAGAAATGTTTCTTATTATAGTTTTGCAAAGGAATTACATAACAAATAAAAGCGATGGTAATATGGTAATTAAGTATACATGGATAATTTGGTCATTTTACTAGTAGACGGATAGTATGGTAATTTTAGTCAGTTTAAATTTTAGTATATAGTATTTAATTTGGCTAATGAGCGGGTCGGGTTTGCTTTTTAATAAATGGGTTGGGTATGACAATTCTAACACATATTTCTTAACCCGCCTAATCCGTCTACTTATAACCCAACCCAACCCAATCCATCCATAATGTGTAATGGATTGAGAGTGGGTTTAATATGAGTTAAAATGAAAAATGATCGAACAGCGCTTTTTCTCTCTCACCTGCACTGTCTCCCGACTTCGCTGATTTCCTGACTACAATATCCAATTCACCCATCTCTCTCTCTCTCTCTAACAAATCAACTTCGATCCTCTGTCCCTTTACCATGTCCCCATCTTCTGTCCCTTTAATATTATGTTGCCAAGTGTTTCATCTCAACCCTCCATCTAATTTACACTCCTGTTTGAGCTGAATTAGCTCAATCAAATGGCAAATGATTGTATGTAGGCGTGCCAGAAAAGAAATAACTTCAAAGAAGAAATTATTCTTTTCAAATTGATTTGAAACAACTAATTTAAATCAGGCAATTGTGTTATCCGTTCGATTACCTCAACTAAGAGGATTTTTCCTTAAGGTATCAACCAAATAAAAGATTGACGCGTTTTGAATTAGAAAAGATAATTGAACACAAACAAACCTGAATTTAATTAAAGGTAAGTTTGTATGCAAACACTCTTAAAATTCTATCAAGAATAATGCAGAAATATAAGCACACTGAATTTAATCAAAAGTGGACTTACAAACGACTAAGAAAAAACTTTAAAGAAAATAAGAGAATTTGAATTTAATCAAAAGTAGTCTTACATGCAAATAAGCTTTCAACTTACAAAAAGATCCTATTTTAAACTAAAAACTAATTTAAGATAGATATCTGAACAATCATTTTGTATGAATTGTCAGATGATATGAATTTTTGCGGGGGCTTCTCTCTTCGCTTTATTCTTCTATTTATAAAGGCTGAGCCTGCCTTCGATCTCCACGTCTTCGATTGATACCCATGTTTGCCACATAAATCGGTTGAGAGGGGCTTTGAACGGTTACATTGATATTTTCAGCATTCCTTCTCTCCCTTCATGCTTCGATAACGGTGTTCATGGCCATTTTCTGGATCGTGGTTCTCCTATTTTTAAGCAACATGGTTTAATGCAACACGTTTGGCTTCCCAAATGATTCCCTGCATTTGCATCCAATTTCGGTTATAAACTAAGACAGTGATGGTACCGTTTGATGATCATAAGCTTTTAATTAACGGTTGAATCCAATCCCTTTTTAAACCGTCTCTAAATGCAATCCAAACGACACTGGTTTCAATCAAAACGATACCGTTTATCATTAAAATAGCATTCTCCTCAATTTCCGTAATCCTCTGTAATTGGTACTCAATTGGGACATGTTCTGTATGGCCAACGCATCATTCAGTGCCACGTGTAATTTTCTCATTGGGTGGCACATTTTAGGACGTAAACAACTCCCCCATCTCTCTCTCTTTCTCTGTGCATACTCCATCCCTGTACTCCATTACCCGGACCTGAAACTTTCTCCGGCAATTGGACCCATAAAATTCTCATTCTAAACCCTAATTTGTGATATGGATGTGTAATTACAAAAATTCAAAGCCCCAAAGAAGCAAATTGCCGTAGAAGAATTACAGAAATTCAAAACCCAAAGCAATCAAATTGAAGCTTTACTGCGTTGATATAAATACACAATCCAATTTACACAATTGAATTCGTGAGAAAATGTTTGGTTGCATACAAGGAGAAGGAAGTATGGGAATTTAGGAGAAGTATGGTCTTGGAATAATACTAAAAAGGAGTGGGGTTTTAGAGTGAGAGAATGGAGTGGAGGTGATTGAATTTATGGTGAAGGTTGAAAAACTTTTAGGGGAAGTCAGGAAGTGGAGTTCCCCGGAACTGGAAACAAAAACGGATGAGAGAGAGAGGCTGAGAGGGTGAGGAGAGAGGAAAATATGCCTAAGTTAATGGGGGTTGAGATTTACAGGGGACACTTGGCAACGTCATATTATGGGGATAGAAGATGAGGGACACGGGAAGGGGACAGAGGATCCCAGTTGCTTCATTTTTATTCAAAAAAAATTGAATTTTAATCATAAAATTGTACTTTTTTAATCCTCGACAAATCAAAGAAGGGGGAGAAGAGAGGGGAAGGGGCAAAAAAAAAAAAGGAAAACGGGTCGGTGAGTTTAGGTTTGGGTTGACCCATATTCGATCCGCTCATATTTAACTCAAGACCCATTTCAACCCACCCAAACCCACCCGTTTGCCACCTCTAGGTATGAGTAATTAGCCTTATAGTTAATGGGTCTAAATGGGTCAAAGACCCATTAAAGACCCAATCCATTTACAACTTGCCCAATTTGGCCAAAATCTGCCTATTTGCCAACCCTCAATAAAACTAAGGCTCTGTTTGGAACCCATGGAGAGAAAATGAAAAGAAAGGAAATTTTTTTTGGAACCCATGGAAAGAAAAAGAAAAGAAAGGAAAATTTAAAAAATTTCCCTTTCATTGTTTGGTTGGGAGAGTCAATTCCCAAAATCAAGAGGGAAGAATCACTTTGATGAAGCTTCCTCTATGAGTGTACCTGTTTAGTATTTAGTCAAGTCCCAATAAAGAATTTCACGGCCTTAACATAGGACTCCATCACAACTTTAGAAGCATTGGTCAAATGAAACTCAAATTGTACCAATAGGACATAATAGATCAGATGTTGCCAGTACAATTCTCTCATTCCAAAGGGAATTGAAAACATTGCAAATTGTTTCTAAACAGCGCAAAGTTAATTCAATCCCTTTCAGGACAATGTATAAGCATGCATGTAGTGACTAGCAAGCACCTGCTGCATCACAGTGAAAAAGACTACTCTCAATTTTCTATCAAGCAGTATCACAGTAACCAAATTAGATGTCACGCTGTGTATTCAATGGGTAATTCAACATAGTGAGAGGTAATTTCGGGTTCTCAGAGAACACCCCATTTGGCTTGCAGTGCATTCACAACCACGCGCAGCTCAGCATTAGCATTCAAGTCCAACTGGCTAACTGCAAACACAGCCATGAAAGATGGCAAAATAAAGTGAGCATTTAGGTGACAATTTTCTAGAAGAATTACCACAAGGAACTTTCAAAACTCTATGGAATCAACATAGAATAAAGAATTACAACTTGAAAACAGAGCAGCACTGTTTTTGGCGGTTGGCATACTAAGCACAGGTTTCCAATGTCCTTTATAAGTTGGGGAGGGAAAAAAAACTCCACAACACTTCACAAACTCTCTCGACACCCAACATGTAAGTTTGTGCTACTGTGTAGTTGAATTAAACTAAAAAAAATAGTACTATTTTTGGATGCCTTTTTACCAACAATCTGGAAATCCTAATTGCTCGGTGAGTGTTGTGTCAGTAATGTGAATGTCATTTCTTCGAATTTAATCGAGACCTAGTTAATTGAGTTCTAAAAACAGAAATTTGAACCTCACCATGCCAAAGACGAACATGGAAAGGAACAATTAAAGGTGCATCTAGAAAGAAATCACGATTGCATTTCTAAGTGTACATCTTAGTAAGCAACTTATCATAATTCAAAGTTATCTTTAACGTAATCCTTTATGTGATGATCGATCTCTTTGTCAGCAAAGTTTCCAACCTGCATAAGTTCCAATGGAGCATAAGTCAGCCTCAATTCTTAAGTCAGTTACCTAGTTGTCTTCTCGGTGACAATGATGCTTGCTTTGTTGGTGGGCCAAGAGTAGGCCACTTGAAGGTCTAGATGTTGTTGAAATATTGTAAGCATGATTTAGGAATGAATAACATGTGTTTCTACTGTTGGTTTGGAGGCTTTGAGGATAAGCCACATATGTTGACTATGTAGTTATGTGATTGTATTTGATTTGATTTGAAGATTCAGAGTAATCCAAATCTCTGACTCCTTCCCTGTCTATTTCCTTATATATGTTAGAGATTTTCAAAATAATGGGTTTTAGTTTGGGTTATTTTTGAAAAGGTGTTGAGAGATGTTTGTTTTGTGAAAGGTTGCAATACCTTTTCACATGAGGTGTGACTTTTTGTGAATGGATATAACACCTATTAGTTTGGGATGTGCTTATTGGGAAAGGATGCGAAACATGGGGGTGCCTCCAAGAGGTATGACCCTTCGAATTAAATGTTTTCATGAGAGGGTGCATTCGAAGAGGCGTGATTCCTTTTAATTACTTGTTTTCAATAGACATGACTTTTCCTAACTAGTGTCTTTAAATGACATGACCCTTCGTAATGTATGTTTCTTCTAAAGAAACAACATTTCACAAAAGACTGTCTATAAGTCTATAAATAGACTCATTTGTAAAGTCATTTGTTACACCAAAAATTTCATATTGGATTGCTCTCTCTACACATTCTCTTCCTAGAATTTTAGGCATACCGATATTTTGTTATTCTGCAGAAATAGAATATTGGTTCTTGGTTCTTTTTTATTCATCTAGCAGACATTCTATCCGTTTTCGTTAGTGCAAACACAAACGGAAAGAAGTTCGAGTTCGGGCTTCGATTTATCTTAAGGGCAAATTTGTTGTAATCCTCTGCATACTATTTGGTGGGGGAATATACTGTTTTTAGGAAAGCGACATAGTCGTGACTCGAAGTGTATTTTAGTGTTTGTGAAGATGTCACCAACAGTTTAGAATTTGCAGGAAACGTTTTCCCAACAATCTAAAGACAGTATTTAGCGATGGCGGAGGGTCAACGAGTGGTTGAATGTTTACACTTGATCACTCTTCAACGAGTGGTTGGGTGATTACACTTGGTGGAGGGTCAATCTCCTAGGGATCTAAGAAGCAAACGCTAATAACAAACTTGACCATGGCAACTGAGTTTGTAGCATTAGCTTCTGGTAGTAAGGAGGTAGAATGGCTGAGAAAATCTATTGTTGGAAATTCCAGTGTGGCCTAAGCCTATGCCACCTGTATCGCCACCTGTATTGCGGCATTGTGATAGTCAAGCTACATTGTCGCGAGCGTATAACTAAGTGTATAAAGAAAAGTCCAGGCATATAGGACCAAGACATAGCTATGTGAGACAATTGATTGTTGATGGGGTGATAACCATTGATTTTGTTAAGTCAAGTCAAAACTTGGCAGATCCTTTTACGAAAGGCCTTGCAAGGGACTTGGTGTTGGAAACATCAAGAGGATTGAGACTTTTGCCCACTTAATTTAATCACTCCTGGTGGAAACTCAACTCAACTGGTTGATACTCTCAATCGTTTGAGTTCAATGAGAAACTACACCATATGTCGTGATTGGAAATACTTTTAAAAGTTATTTTATTCATTTCAAGGTTAAGTGTTTTGTACCTATAATGTGAATACAAAGGAGGTTGAAAAACTTAGTTCTTAATAGATTGTTTTGTGCTAATATTATAGGAGCACGGATAGTGATCTACCTATGTGAGTGTGGAGGTGGTGCTGCTTCCTATAGGTCACAGGGGCTAGACCTTAGAGCATTCATGAATTCAAGATAAAAAAACCCAAGGCCAGTTCATGGGTCACCCGATTAGGATATCTGCATTATTTGGAGGATTATGTGTGAGACACGTCCGGTTGGTCAATAGAAGACAACTAGTTCAAAGACACATCTACTATACTGCCCTAACTAGCTTTGATATGTTTTCACTAAGTGAATAGTTGAAGTCGCAATAACCAAGAATTCTTCTTCTCTATTTCGAAAATGGTGGGGGATTGTTAGAGATTGTCAAAATAATGGTTTTAATTTGGGTTATTTTTTAAAAGGTGTTGAGAGAGGTTTGTTTTGCGAAAGGTTGCAATACCTTTTCACATGAGGTGTGACTTTTTGTGAATGGATATAATACCCATTAGTTTGGGATGTGTTTATTAGGAAGTGATGTGATTGTTGGGAAAGGATGCGAAACATGGGGGTGCCTCCAAGAGGTATGACCCTTCTAATTAAATGTTTTCACGAAAGGGTGCCTTCGAAGAGGCATAATTCTTTTTAATTAATTGTTTTCAATAGACATGACTTTTCCTAACTAGTGTCTTTAAAAGATATGACCCTTCGTAATGTGTGTTTCTTCTAAAGACACAACATTTCACAAAAGGGTGCCTATAGTCTATAAATAGGCTCATTTGTAAAGTCATTTGTTACGCCAAAAATTTCATATTGGATTGCTCTCTCTCTACACATTCTCTTCCTATAATTTTAGGCATACCGATATTCTGTTATTCTGCAGAAATAGAATATCGGTTCTTGGTTCTTTTATATTCATCTAGCAAATATTCTATCCATTTTCGTTAGTGCAAACGCAAACGAAAAGAATTTCGAGTTCGGACTTCAATTTATCTTGAAGGCAAATTTGTTGTAATCCTTTGCATACCATTTGGTGGGGGCAAATACTGTCTTTAGGAAAGTGACAGTCGTGACTCGAAATGTATTTTAGTGTTTGTGGAGGTTTTGCCAACAGTTTAGAATTTGCAGCACACGTTTTCCAACAATATAAGTGTGTGTGTAATGAAGCAAGTATTGGAGTTTGAGTGAGCAAGAGAAAGAGACGTGAGAAGTGTGAATCTTTGTATAGTCAGTGAGCATCATCAGTAAAAGTGTGTTCGATATTGCGTGTGAATCTCTTCCTCCTATCTGTTGTTTCGTATTTTCTCTGTTGTTGAACTCTCTTGTCATTTCCCAAGCACCAAAACAAATTAGTAGCTGGCATATAATTCAATATCCGGGGCTACATATTACTTAGGGCAAAGTATAGATTACCTCCTTGTATTTTAGGTCTTTGGCACATCACTTCCCTTACATTTTGAAATGATCAATTCACTTCCTCATGGTTTTGGACTAAAGTGCTACCGTTATCTTTTCCTTCCAAATTGACGGAAGGTGTAGTTCACACGCCTATTATGAGAGCTGATTTGAGAAAGGCAAATAAATAAAGTTGAACTTTTATGTTAAAAGACCATTGCTGTGTTTGAATGAGTTTTTGAGAAATTTTTAAGGTTATGAGTGGAGAGAAAAATGAGAGTAATGATTGAAAATAGAGGTAATGATTGGAGAGAAATATAGAGAGAAATGAGAATAATAATTGAAGATATGAGTAATTAATGATTGAAAGTATGGATAATGAGTGTTTTTTAAGTTTTTTTTTCAAAAGCAATCAAACAAAGCAAACATTACCCTTCTTCTTCCTCTTTAGGCGCCACCACTTCCAAACCCAGCCCAAAATCAGGCTCTGCTTGTGCCTAATCCAACAAATTGAACACAATTATGCAGCCAATTTGTGCTTCATCATGGATTTGTGGTCTTTCGTCTTCAGTCGGCTCTCTCTTTCTCTGCCGGCATTCAAGGCCCATCTCCTATCTACCAACAAATTTATACCAATCCCTTTGCAAATTCACAAAATACATAATTTAAGGGTGATACTATTTGTTTTAGTTGGGCCAAGAGGTAGGGTTACAGGTAAATAGTTCGAAGGTTTAGATGGGTTTATGAGGTGTTGAATGTTTTGAATGGGAAACATTGAGCTGGTCCCATGGACTCAAAATGAAAAAGAATCGAGGAATCCGCATTTCGTTTACTGGAAAAAATATTATTGTAATTCAGAGTTGATTTTGGCAGATCATGTACTGATTCATCGCTGCAAAGAGCACATCACCATGGCAATTGGCAATCCTTGAACACTGACTGAATTTCCACGGAAAGATGGATTGGGATGAGAGAAAAAAAGACAGAGGGCAGTCATTTTAACATCTTCCGTTAATAGTGTTAGAGTTGCACTTTAGTCCGAAACCATGAGGAGGTGAATGGGTCATTTCAGAATGTGCGGGAGGTGAAATGCCAAATGCCTTAACCACAAGAAGGTAATCTATACTTTTTGCCCTATTACTTATCGTCCTATATACGGTGTACACCAGTCAAGCACCATCTTGTATTCAGATCGTATTTAGTAAGTTCTAGAGATAGATTTGGTTTCCAATAGAGCCATAATATTAACATCCAATGAAAACATTATTCTAAAAATCAAAAGAGTATATTAAAGGCCCTAACAATTAAATCAGGAAAACAGATTCTAACTTTCAAGAAAACTATATTAACAGTTGATATGACACAAAAATCAACCAATCAAAAGCCTACTTATAAATTAATCACGTATGAATATAAAAAATTTATCATGTTCATCGAAAAAGAAAACAAAAGTCCACTAAAACAAGCTTTCAATACATGAAGTGATGAGATTAAAGGGCTGTATTTGTATTTGTTACTTTTGAGGCTTATAAGAGTGGTTAGTCTGACAGCAGGAGGTCCATCTGCACATTTTTAAAACCACAGGTAGGTTATCTGGTCAATTTTGAACCATGAGGGGGATATCCACACATTACGATAACCACATGGGGGGTCAAAGTGGACTTTATCCTAAAAAATAATGCTAGTATACACTTTTGCAGGTAGGAATGTAAGATTTAAAAAACAACGTAGGGTGGATGGCAATAATGAAACCCCATTGAAACCCCTCACATACCACAAAGAAATATGACTGATCATTGCTAGAGGCAGTAAGATATTCTTGGAGATTAGTTCCCTCTAAAGCACCAGCACCGGATAAGCAACCTACACCGCAAGCACCACTTATTAATAATCCATAAGTTTCACGTGAAAAGAAGACAATCCTCTAAAATCAAATACTAACCTATTTTCATGTAGTCTTCCTGAATGCGAGCAATTATGGTGGGGACATCTGGAATCCATAGCATAAGTTCTTTAGCTGTGTCAGTACGTAGAATCCTTCCTGTTTGGAATAGCCCACCTGCACGTTGTCAACGTGGCATGAGTGATGAACAATGTATGTATTGCTAGGTGCATTCAAATAGGGTTAGGAAGAAAACAAATTTTACTTACCGAGCACATTCTCAAATGCTGTAGGTGTAGAATCCTTGATAAAGTCTGCTTGGGGCTTGATTTCATAAATGCCCGGACGCCCAAAATTGATATAAAACAGCTTGTACCATGCCACTGGCGTTAAGAGGGCTATCTAGAATAGCTTGCAGCGCCTGATAGCATAACAAGTGTGGTTAACTCGAAGCAAAAAAACTCAAAGCAGACAATTTCTAATGGATTCCCTTGGTGAACCATAAATGATATACAAAATTACCAGCACAAGGGGCCTTTCTGATTATCAAGCAATATCAATTCTACAGGGATACCCTTTGGGTAATAATCATCAAAGAGAGGTAGTTGCACAATAAAAAGATTATAATTCTTCATTGTTGGAACTTTAAAAAAAAAAAAAAAACCCACTAAAATACTGGACTGAATGCTGCCTTGTATTGTAACTTGTAAGGCACCAGAAAAAGGCTTTGTTCCTTTAGGCACATCGTAGTTCTCTTTGTTTGATATTTTCACTCAGTTTGCAATGACCATAGGTGTTCGAGTGGAGGTGGAAGAGTGCAACAGTGAGTGCAGAGATTTATTCAGTACTGCAATGAGTGCATAGCTCAATGTGAAGAGCTTGTAAGGTGTAGATAACTGGGAGATATTTGTGAGCTATCAATGTGGGCTCGATGAGTTCATGTTCATCATCCTCGTGGAGATAGCAATTTCAATGGGAGAAACTTGTTCTCCAGTATAATTTTATTCCTTCATCTCGATAGTCAAAATTTCCGATCTGAGCATCTTAAGTCAAATTTAGGAAAAAAGACTCCAATTGCTAGGTGACTGTTTCATTTATTTCCATGTGATTCTGACGTCAACATCCAAATTTAAGAGGAAGTCAAGTTTTCTAATCTTACCACTATAAATTAATCGTTTAAGAATAATAAGTATGCACTCGAGGAATAGTTATATCAACTATAATAAAATTGACTAAGCCAAATCGAATTACAAACCGGGAGATATACAGCAGTGAGATTCTCCAGATTAGGCTGTAAAGGAACAATCTGCATAGATGTAAAAAGGACATGAATTCTGCATTAGAGTGATTGGATTCAAAACCTGAAAGAAATTTTCAAAGAGGCTGCTACGTGTCAAGCGAAATGTTAAAAGGTCATCACCATCATGCTATACCCATGTTGTGATGTGAGGTTGGAGAATGCTAGATTGTTAGCTTGAGCTACCAGATAATAATCTTTTATAGAAACATAAATGCAGATATTGCTGTTTGGAGATTATGCCATGTTTGGCACTTCCTCCCCATGGAGTGAGCAACACTAACTTACCATTGGAAATGAAAAGAAGTTCAAAACTAATTCGTGGCTAATCAACCTCAAAACTCTTTTTGTTGGAAAGACAAAAACCACAAACAAATCATTAGCAGCCATGACCATTAGCAAAACCACCATGCCAGCATATGACAGACAACAACTATTGTGTTCACATGAATTCGTATAAACAGAATGCAGAATGTATCGCTACAGGAAATGAAAACCTTGATACGTTACATACGACAATTTATTAAATTGTACTTTTGAAGCAATAAACATCCCATAAATAACACGACTTTTCAAATTGTTCATGCAAAACACTTTTTATAGCACACTAACCAATTTTTCAACATTTTCTCTTGCAAAAACTTCAATCACTCTAGATTTTAAGTTTATTAGTTTGACTGTCGGGAAAATTTATGGGACTTTGAATTGAAATATTCACCAATTCATTCGCTCTGATGTTGTTCTGGCCGATGCAAGCTCTATGCATATTGCCCAAGAAAATAACACTGTGGAGGAGGAAATTTTAAGACCCAAAGATGCAGCTCTTACTTCTACTCCAGCCCCTAATGGGCATGATCCTGTCGCTGTGAGTGCCACAGATCCTAAGGCCGAAGCTTCAAATCCAACCATGCATAAGCATGGAAACAATATAGCTACTCCTAACCAATCAATGTTTTAGCTCAGTTTGTGAATGAATGCACTGAAGCAGCCTCTGAATCTGATCAAGATAAAGAGAACCAGGATGATTATGATAATGATGATAGTAATGCAAGTGAGGATATTCCTCACCCGCTACTTATCAAAGCAACCAAGGTCAACCAAAAGGAAATATTCAGGCTCCTAAAGGCCATGCTCAGGTTTCTACAAATATATCTAATAGTAAGGTCAAAAAAGTAGTTGTTCCAGCTAGAGCTCGTAAACCTGCCACAAGGTTTAGATTATGAGTTTAGCTACATGGAACATCAAGGGTGTTAACCATCCCTCATACCAGCGGGCTGTTACTAGGTTTTTGTCAGAGTATAAAGTGGACTTCCTTAGTCTGGTGGAAGCGAAGGTAAGGAAGGTCAGTTTCTCCTCCACATGCAGTAGTATCTCTACAACAGTGAAATTTCATGGGAACTACCATACTAGTGATATTCATGGATTATATTGTTTTGGAATTGTTCACAATGTCCAGTTGATTAACTCCGCAGAGCAAGTTGTAACAGTTAAAGTTGGTCATAAACAGCTCAGGGTACGTAAATCTCACTGTTTCAGTGGTTTATGGGGCAAATAGAAGGGGTGCTAGAGCTCAGTTGTGGTCTGATCTAGCCTCTTTACCCATTGCTAGTAGTGAACCATGGGTCCTTCTTGGTAACTTCAATGATGTTAAGCATGTAGATGAAAAGAAAGGGGGTATTGGCATTGACATGAGTGCTACTCAAGATTTTAATGACTGCCTAGATACTTTGGAAATATTTTATCTTTCTTATAAGGGCTCCTTTAATACTGGAATACTAAGCATGAAATGGTTTGATCTGTAGTAAGTTGGATAGGGTTTTGATAAAAGGGCAATGGCTGATTTCCTTTCCTAACTCCGAAGCAACTTCCTTCCTCCTGGTAAAAGGGCTCCAGGTCTAGTTATGGTTAAAGCCAAACCCCCCTCAGGCTATAAGCCTTTCAAGTTCTTTAACTTCTGGGCAAAACATTCTAGTTTTCAAAGTGTAGTTTCAAAAGTTAGGCAATCTACTATGAGGGGACAACCCATGCACCAGCTTTTCTCTAAGCTAAAAGCCCCTAAAGCTGAGCTCAAGGCACTTAACTCCTCAACATTTAGTAATAATTCTGACAGGGTTCTCAAAGCTAAGGAAAACCTTTAAAAAATTTAGGTGGATATTCAATCAAGCTTTTCTCCTTCTGCTCTTATCTCTGCTGAAAAAGAAGCCCTATCGACTTATTCTGATCTTCTATTTGCTGAGGAGGCTTCCTATACGCAGAAAGCTAGGGTAAATAGGGTAAAGTGGGGAACCAGAACACTTAGGCTTTGTTTGGAACTTAGGGAATGTGAGAGAAAAGAAAGGAAAGTTAATTTTCCCTCCAATTGTTTGGATTGGAGAGAAAGAGGACAGAAAATAAAAGAATTCAAGTTTTGTGAATAGTAAATTTTTTTTCCCATTTTCCCTAAAAACCAAACAAAGCCTTATGTTTTCACAAAAAAGTGGCTGCTTACAGGGCAAGGAACAAGCTCCTATATAGTACTATTAATGATTCTGAAGGGGTGAGGCATGAAAGAAGTCAAGGAGATTGTAGTCGAATACTTTCATGGTATGCTTGGGTCTTCCATTCCCTATCCATCTAATGACACCAATAGGGTTAAGGAGCTTATTCAGCCTTGTTTATCTTGGCAAATCACTCCTAAATACTCTAGTTTCTAGTGTGTTGTTTTGGTAGGCTTCTTTGTGGTAATTCTTGTTCTTGTTTGTTTCTTTGTAACCAGTAAAGGTGGACGTCCGATGCACGTGAGTGGTACATAGAGACATATAGAATACAGGAAAAACTGCTATTGGAATCTTGTATTTTTATGTATCCAAGAATCACATAAGTAGTTGCTTACCCAAAATAAAGTATCAATTGTTAGCCCAAGCATTACATTACAATATATTTTTCCAAAAGACTTTCGTATCTTCCCACTTTTTAAAGTACAGTAAAAATAAAGATAAAGATAGGAAGGTATGACTTCCTTGTTTTGCTGGATTCTTCCAATAATTTTTTGATTACCAAAAAAATAATCACCGTTTGGAAATCTAGGTAAATCATGTTTCAAGATGTGCCTACCAAAAGGTTTTTCACTATGTGCTCAAATGACAAATGGTGCAATCACATGACAACGATGCATCCAGTGGATTGCTTAAGACACAAATTAAGGAGAAAATGCATCTGCTACGGTGCTACCCAACCCTAGACCTCAAAACTGTCCGTTGACTTCCGCTAGATTTTCATTTTGAAATAAACGCAAATCAAAGGCAAAAGAAATTAGAAGATAAAAGAAAATATAGAACCAATTCGAAAATGAATACGTGTTATCTTTATAAAAGCAATTCGAAGGTTGCATCTGGTCAATTTTTTTTTTCCATTTTTTTTTAAATATTGGTCTTAATCTTAAGTTCCAATCAATTTTTGAAACCAGCCAAGGAGGCAGGGCAAAACCACCACCTAGAGTTCTGGAAAGAGAAAACCGAACTAGTAAACCCATCTCAAAGGAAACGGCTCCTCTTGGACTGGACCAAAAAGTTTGCATCAAAGGTTCACTTGCATCCCGATGACTTAACCAGTACTTTTCATGGATTCTCATTTAAATCATTCGTTAAAAAAAAAAAAACTAAATAATCTAAGTGTCTAATCAAGTACGAGTGTGATAATGTGGATGTTGATACGGTACTTCAAATGATGGAAGATTACCAATTAACAATTCGGATTTTAAAAAAAATTGGTTTAGATCCACGGGCTCAACTGTTCAATCCAGCCATATTGGAATGGTACATAAATAAAAGTTCGTACATATAGGATTTTGATATTCACGCTCCATTTTTTACTGATGGTGCTCCACTTTGTTCATAAAGTTGCTAGTAACTTCACTTAAAAGTGGAGCGCGATCAATAAAAAGTGGAGCGCGAAAATTAATTTCCATTTAAGATTGTAAAAAAATAAGTTTATAAAAGCTTATACATGTGCAAGTTATAAACATTTTCATAATGTACATATATGTATTGAAGTTTACATACGAAATTCTCATGACATACATAAATATACGGACACACACTCCTTGTTTCTTGTTTGCAACCCTTATCAAGCCAAATAACAGCAGGTTCAGTTTTGGCTTCGTTTATTAAATTTAAACGAGACTAAAATTGTGGCTGACGTTCGGTTTATATAGTAAACGAATCGAACTCGAATGAACTTTTACGGAATCAAGCCTCGTAACGAGTTTAAGAATGGCTCAGTTGACCCTCAACGGAATGTTTAATCAGCCATCCTAAGAATGGATAGGAACGGATATCTTCTCAAAACCCTAAAGCCCCTTTCAAACCCCTTTTCACAAAACCCTAACGTCACAAAAACCTAAATTAGTATTGACGCCTCAAAACCCTAAATCAGGGGACAAATCTCAAAACGCTAAACCACCACAGAGCAAGATTTATGTATCCATCATTAATTGATTAAAAGAAGAAGTAGATTAAAAAAAAAATCATTAATTAAAGAGTGGTTTAAAAAAATCATTAATTAAAGAAGAGAGAGAAAGTAACGAATAAACAACAACAAAAAAATGTTACTGTTCATTTAATAGGGGTGGGGTTGGAGGATATTAGTAGCAGTATATTAATTAGTAGTAGTAATTACCCCAGGAAAGTCATCTTCTGGTTGAAATGGAATTGACTCGAGAAAGAAGACAACAGTGGGCCTCCTCCCCTGCATCATTTTTGTGGATGAGAATCGCTTTGAATCCTTGAATGAAGGAGACAAAAAGTTAAGAAATGAAGAGAGAAAAAAAGGGGGGAGAATAATTTGGGAACTAGGGCCTACCTGGAGCTGATAGTAGTATATCGCATACAAATGTTGACTGTCGACTGGGGCATCCTTCGAAAGATACTACTCCAGTAGTAGTGGAGTAGTAGTATATTGGAACGGAATAATGGCTCTCGGGTTCGGGTAGGCCTGAAATCCAATTTCCGAAACTCTAATCCTACTCAATAGTTGATCAATGATCAGTGGGGTTAGAGTTTGTTTTTTTTACTTTTCTTCTTTGCCGGCTGTTTCGCTTGGTGTTTTACCGCCTGGTCTCAATCCCCTGTCCGGTTTGTACTGTTCTAGTTTTTCTAGATTCGGTGGATATTGATGGTGGGTGAATAATCTCTTTTAGATTAGGGTTTGGTTGTTAGGCTGGAGTTTTCAGCTGCGTTGGGGCCTCTTTGTGCGATTGGGTTCTGCTGACTGCTTCGGTAGCGTGATTGGGCTGTAGTTGGGAGTTTTGGTGTTCGGGTGTGATCTTTGGTGCTTCACCGTGGTCTCGCAAGTTCGCCGTTTGGCCGGCGAACCCTAAAGTGTCAGCAAAGCTCGCACCGATGTGGTCCTAACCCTATTTTTGGGGGTTCGCTTGTCAGTGGTTACTCGTCGGCGTGGGCGTGCTTTCTGATATGGGTGTGTCGACGTTGAGCTCATTTGGACTTCTTACTTGTCGGTGTTTCCTCTTGGGTTGATTGTGGATTTGAGCTGAGTGTCTATTTGGATACTCTACTATGTATGCTGAGACGGGTTTGTATGTATCGACATTATCGCCAACTTGCTTCAGCAGTAGGTGCCTTATGTCTAGGTTTAGATAGTTTTTTTCACTCTTGTATTTAGTGAGGAATCTATATTTGCCTTCGGGCTCTCCATGTTTAATGGATTGAATCGATTCAAAAAAATAATAATAATAACCTTTTTTGTTTTGATGGATTTAAGAAATTGATTAAAAGAATTAGTATTCAATTCCCTCATTTTCTCGTCCGAAGTAAAAGAAAATTAACCCCAAATTAAGAGAATTTTTGAAAAGAAGTTCAAACGAAAAAATTAAGAAAAAAATTCAAAAAAACTGCTGAACTTACACCGCAATGTCCCGTAGGCCTCCAAACTTAACGTATTTTAAATTTGTTTGAACCAGTGTGAAGATTTATTTTTCTGATAATTTTATCTTAAATGGTCATAATGAATTTTTGGCTCTAAGATCTTTCAATGAGCACCGTAAGAGAGTCCTAACTCATATGAGAGCCCTATCGATATCTCGGATTGGGCTAATTTTTTTAAGGAACCTATAAAATTCCATTTTAAGAATGACTTGCAGTTTGAATCATCTTTATAAGATCTGTAATGGGTCCAAATAAATATTAAACGTTGGATAAACAGTACAAATTTCACAATTCCGTTTGTAACTTGATGGAAGATGACGGCAAAGGCTTAATCGTAAGTTTTTTTGTAAACTTTGGAGGTTAAATTGAAAATACGTTAAGTTTGGAGGCCTATTGGACATTGCGGTGTAAGTTCAGCTAATTTTTTAAAATTTTCCCAAAAATTAACTGATTTAGGGCTTGTTTGGATAGATACTTTCTGCACTTTAGGTCGTGTGTTTTTTTCACCCTTCTGAATTTTGGTTTTTTGGGTAGCATAAAGCATATACACACAATTGTTGATTTATTTTTTTCTTTTGCCTTTACACTTTGTTTGGAACTTGTGGAAAGGAAAAAGAAAAATAATTAAGAGAGAACGTAGAGAGAAAATTTGAGAGAAATAAGCCAAAAGTTGAATTTATTCTGTCATTTTTCCTCCTCTTTCTGTAAGAATCCAAACAAGAGAGAAGGAAAATTTTATTTCTCTTCCCTTCTGTTCCATAAGTTTCAAACAAAGCTTCCCTTCTCATCAAAGTATGTGAAGTGTTGCGATTAAGTTTGTTAATTTGTGTTTGATCCAATCACTATTGCATTGTGACTGAAATGGCACGAGTCGGATACATACCATTTTCAGTACAAATAATTTTTCTGACTCTTGCTATTTTAAATTTTTTTTTCCTTTTCTTTGTTAGGAAATAGTGCAATATTCGACCATGTGTTTCACGTACATGTGAATGCAGTATTTGGAAATATGAATCATATGCAAGTTTTTGTAAATAGTTGTTGTTTAAACTACGTAAATAATTGGGGACCTAAAGTGAATATCTAAAATGGGTCTTTTCAAATTAATTAGCATTTTCAATTAGTTGTTATTTAAATTTGTTTCTATAGTTACCAATTAAATTTTAGTAGCCATGTTTTGCTAAGTTAGTAATTAGTACTCCATGTTCTTAATCTTTCCAGTGACCTTTTTTTTATCGCTGATCTTTTCTGTGACATTGTTGATCTTAAATGGAATTTTATCAGTTTTAACTTTAAAATTCATTCCGTTGAAAGTCGACGTAAGTATGGAAAATGCATTGACTAGTTCTTTAGGGGAACCAAAAGAGCACAATCCACTCGTGTCCGTAAAGAGTCATGTCATTGGAGGCTTGGAGCTTGTTGGCTCCGTCCCATCTATTCATCTATTTTGTCAAATGGATATTTAGGAATTTCTTTTATTCATAGATTTGAAACCGAATCAATATCCATCTATCTTTCGACAGAGATAGAGATCTCTATCTAGATCTGTCTCCATATCTAAATATAGAACCAAGTGTAACCAATGGAAGGTTCTTACTCACATTGTCCTCACATTGTTCTCCATTGATGTCCCCTAGCAGAAAGGGGCCGCCATTCTTGTTCATGAGGGACATGCATCATTAGTGACTTATTAATCCTGCAGGACAAAGTCACTTTCTTTATACACACATTCATGTGGGTTTAGCAAGGATCGCCTTTCAGTACAGTGATAGACCTAAGGTGAAGATAAAGACAGACGCAACACTTATTTTGAAACTCGTTTCGTTCACCCTCACGAGAGTGTACTCATTTCATGTCTTACTACAATAATCAGAACCGCACATTTTATTTGGATTCATTTGTTAGGATGTAGGTGGAAAAAAACAAGTAGTACCTAAAGCTGCATTGGAACACAACAGCTGCTCTTGCTATTCGATCGAAACCCTAATTTGCAAAACAGACAAGGGGTGAGCGCACATTTGCCTCTCGTGGCAAATGCCCCCCGATGCCTAAGTTAGTATCTCGTACGGTAGAAAACCCTAATTATCAATAGGAAAGTGTGGAATAAGTGCTATTTTCTGCATGCCCAAGCATCTTTGTTGCCATGGGTTTCCTATAACGTATAAGAAACCCAAGATCCTCTGGATTCTCGTTCCCTTATCTTTTTATTACCTTAGGCTCCGTTCCAGAGTGGAGAATAAGTACTTATTTTTTAAGAAGACAATTTTAAGCTCAAAAATAATGTATTTACGTAAATAATTTTTCCATCAATATGGATCTTATTTGATAGATCTCATTGAGATCTTTAATTCGGCGCAAAAAAAATTAAAAAATTATTTTTCATTTACATTATTTTTGAGTTTGAAAATATGAAATAAGTACTTATTTTTTAAGAAGGTGTTCTGGAACGGGGCCTAGTCCTTTTAGGACTCCTTTCCATGACTGGCCGAACATCCCATTCCCATTGGATATCTTTCCTAGATACTACATTCTAGGGATCTTATTCCTTACGGAATACCACCGTTCTGGAACCTTCTAGAGTGTTCCTTCCTCTTTAGCATTTAAGGCTACTTTCTCAATAGTTTTTTCCTTGTTTGGCCACCTCATTGCCGAACAGTTCGTCTGGACCACTAACTTCACATGTCACTGGTCTTTGTCAATTATTTGGACCAATGACCTCTCATATCTTTTGTCCTTATATGCCGAATAGACTGCCTGGATTAATGACTTCACATGTCACTTGTCTATATTGCCATTCACCGCCCTCCACGGCGGTATGACCTATCTCATCTACCATGTGCTCCCATATACCACGTGTTCGGCTACTTATAATATCTGTTTGGAAATACCTCCCTACATAGGAGACTAAGCAAAAATTTAGCTTAACCGGATATTGACAAGTGCACAAACTCCTAGATGAAACACCTACCAATATTCGATTGAGCTAAATTTTATCATGATTTCCTAACAAATGAATTTGGAAAAATTGAACTATTTCAATCAGCAAATTGAGACACGAAATGAGCATACCCTAAGCTACGAAATGAGCATACCCTCGCCGAGGGTGAACAAAGTGAGGATGAACTATTTCGACAACAGAGTGATTGCTTATTAGCACTAATGCTTTAAAAAAAAAATATATATATATATATATATATATATATAGGATAGTGATTTTCACACTCCCCTTTTTACCTTCCGCACTCCTATTTTTGTTTTTATTCACGTGAAATTATCATTTTACCCTTTCATTAGTTCATTGTTTCATAGATCAAGGGATAATGTAGTAAATCCACATGAATGAAAACAAAAAGAGAGCGAATGGTAAAAAGGGAAGTGCGGAAATCAATATGCATATAGGACCAGCTCTTATAGTAACAACAGTCCCGTTCGGTTACTAAAATGTCCAAGTGTATAACTGCACTTTTTTATTCGTTAACAAAATCTCTTGATGGCCAAGAGTATTTTCTGACGGCATGGATTTAGCACGATCATTCAAGAAATTATCTCCGCTACAAATATCATACATCTAAATTCCTGAAACTGCAGATTGAATTTGCAACGTAAAAAGAAGCAATGGCAACTATGTCTTACACAACTCTAGGCCCAACATAAATTAGCTACCGCCATAATGATTGGAAAAAAAAAACAGAAGAAGAAACAAAAAAACCCCTTCCAAGTAAAAAAGGTGTAGATTTAAAACATGACGCACACAAACCCCACGACATAATGGAAGGCCACAAGCTGCATGATAACTTGTAAGCCTTGAACAGGTGTACCTAAACAATGACACCATTTCACAGGATCTTCCGTTGTCTCTCCACGGCAATGCATATACGTCTCAAACATACCGCAGCGCTCAATGGAAGGCCAGAGACTGCAAAGGCAAAGATATAGAGGACAAGAGTATAATACATCAATAACCCTAAAAAGCAACCATTTTCTAACTTCTATAGACTGAGACCATAATAAATTGTCCAGAATGCCTCAACAATAAATATCCACATCAGGAGACACTGACTTTAACAATGGCCTCCAAAAACTTTATCTGAAGCTACTGCAACTCCATAACAAGGTAAAAAGACCTCAGTTGAAAAGAAAAAAAAAGGAAAAAAGAAAAAGGAAAGGGTCACAAAAGTGTTACAAAGTAGAGTGGACTGTAGAGAAGCATCAATTCCTCAATTATACTTGATGACTGGAATACGTTTTTGATTATTACAAAATGAAAGAGATGACAAGAAATAACTCCAATTTGACCAAATAATTAAAAGCCAAGGTACTTGAGCGTCTCCCAAAAATCAAATTAACAATGGTTGTTTGCTGGTTTCATTGAAGTCCAGACTCAGAGTTAAGAATCAAAGACACTGGGGCACTACGGAAAACAGAATGGGTTGGAAAAAGTACTGCTTTATTCTTTCGAAGACTGAAATCCAAAAGGAATTACGGAGGGAATTCTGAAGAACTCTAGAAATAGTTCAGTAGAGGCACCAGATGGCAACCAACTGAGGAAAATTAAAACAAAATGTTTTGATTGAAGCAGTGGATGATCAAAGCAATAGCGAATGGTCCAATGGCAGATCGGCTATAAGAAGACTAATTTTGCCGTCAAAAAAAGACTATAAGAAGACTAAGCAGTAGATATTGCGTTGGCCAGAGCTAAGTGCCATTTCTTCATCCAACCTGACAAAGGGATAATTCCAATGCCGAACCTTTGGTAGATCATGGGTAGATTGTAACAAAGCCTATGAAGCACTGGCACTCCTAGAAGTTGCTGTATCCGTGTCCGACACGCCAAGGATACGCCACATGGCGTGTCCATTAAACTTAATTAAAACTTTTCACGGGGAAGGATACGTATAATGTATGGGGACACGGCAGGAGTTAAATATGCATTTTTTAAAAATTTTGTTGGGTTAAATGTGCATTACTACAATTTTTTGGGTTAAAAATGCAGTATGATGTATATATGATGCTATCTACATACAACTATGTTTCCAACGGTATAAAATGAATATTATTTATTTATTATTTATTTCCATGTCCCCTGCCATGTTGGTGTCCCCATTTTTAAAAATCCCCTATCCAGTGTCCGTGTTTGTGATTCCGTGCCACGTACAACCAGGCCATTTAAACTCCTGAATTATCGTAATGTTTAGTAGGGTGGCCACTCAAATAACCTTTCCCTTAATTGTACCACCAGTATGGATGTTCTCAATCGAAGCACATGGACTGGAGTGTCCAACTTTGCAATTAATTCCATTTAGTCATTTTAGTGAACCCTGATTCTCTTGCGATGTTGCAGCAGTTTTGATGAGCTGGGAAAGAGGCCTTTCCGTAATTGCAACTACGAGAAGTAACTTATCTCAAATGACATGTCAATTAGAGTGCAGTGTAACCAGCAAGCTAAACCATGTTGATGGATCAACCGTAGGTTTGCTTTTCCCATAGGACAAAATGTTGGTTGAATCGATTTAATCTGTCTCTCACGGCTTCCATTATGTTGTTTCAACTCACACCAGTTGGCTTCACAGAAATGTTATGACTTTTCTTTTCTAAATATTAAAAGCAGGTCAAAATAACAAAAACCATGTCACAATCGCACCCCTCTGAGTGCAAACTAATCTACTATGCTCAGCGAGGCAAAGATCTTCAAACAAGGAAGGCCAGGGAAAGAAACCGAGATTCTCCCGTTTAATCCAAACTGGCTTTCGTTTCTCAGCCAATTAAAAATAACAAAAACCATGTCACAATCGCACAACTCTGAGTGCAAACTAATCTACTATGCTCAGACAGGCAAAGATCTTCAAACAAGGAAGGCAAGGGAAAGAAACCAAGATTCCCTGTTTGCTCCAAACTGGCTTCCATTTCTTAGCCAATTGAAAATAACAAAAACTGAGAAGAGAAGAAAATGTAATGTGCTGAGATGATAATCACACGAGAACAGTTTTTGTGGCATAAGATTCTCGTATGATGGATCAGATATCACAAATCAGCCAAAATCCATGCCATTTAAGACAAACTTGAGAAGCATGTGGGGACAAGGACAGACAACTACTATGTTATAAGCAGAAATTATTTACCAGCCACTGGTGAAGCACAGAAACATCTCAATTGACTAATAGATGCATGGAATGGAATGGTACTAAGGCTGAAAACAATTAAGAATGACCATTCTGATGGAAATAACCTGACACAAAATCGTTGATGTAGTCACAATCAATTTTCCCATGAGCCATTGCACCAACCTGGTTGAAAATTTCCAATGAGATACAGTTTACAAAAGAAAAGATGAAATCTAACTCAATGCATGAAAGCCGATAGTATTTATATACATACCACAAAAACAAGACTTTGATCATTGCTAATATTACCAATGTAATCCCGTATGCGTACAGCCTTCTTTGAACTAAATGAAAGACCTAAGGAACACCATTGCTTCATGTCATTCAAATAGTTCCACAAAGAATGGATATAAACATATAATTTCAATGGCTCACCTATTATATGGGAATTTAAAGGTAAATACTTGGTCACAGGGTTCTCAACAAGACACAGAAGTTTCTCACCCTTACCCCTTGCTTTGATACTCAACTTCTGCAGTAATTGTGCTGTAAAAGAGGGAAGATAGTAGCACAGATGAAACAAAAATGAAAGCAAATTGGTGCACGTTGGAGAATGAGAAGGCTGATATCATTCAACAGAGGGAAACTCACACATCATGGCACAAAATGGCCCCAAGGTTTTTGGAATGTGCGTATGTGGCTCAACTTTAATGAGAACCCCTTGAACAGTTTTGATATAAATCGCTTGTACACCACCAGCCAAGCAAAGTCGACTATCCATAATTTGAAGGAGAGCCTGAACATATGTAAGATTTGCACGAAAAGACAAACATGAGCATGAATAACAAAAAAACACAGAATTTCAGTCCTAGTAATTGTTTGCATTTAGATTGGAACTTCTCCCCGGGAATTACTTTAGTATTATTTCTGTATCAGGTAGGATGCTTTGGCCAAATGGTTCCTTTTTGTTTCTCTGGATTTCAGTTTATTTGATAGCTGTGTAGTTCTACCAGAGATACATACAGCTGTTAATTGTTCTACTTTGTTTTGGCAGAAATGTTATTTTGACTTTCCAACAAAATTAATTTTCATGCTGAAATGACCTGGAGCCAAAACTTTCTCCATAATGCTTCATAAATCGAAATGACACAAAAAATTATCTAATTTTGAAGTTCGTAGCTCGTGGCCCAGTGACTGGTACATAATGGCTATCTAAATAGGATACCCATTCCTAGCTTGGGCGATCTTGAGATCCCAAAAGAACTGAAAATGTTGATACCAGAAAAATACTTGAGTTTAAATACCTCACATTGTAAGTGTAAAGTATAGAATAGTTCAAACACTTCATGTCATGCAAATAGTGGCTCCAGCAAAAGGTAAATAACGACCGATACTTGATGGTGTAAGTGTCAAATTTCTTGCCACTCGCCAGTTTGTCTAAGGCCCTCTCCAGTCGTGTTGCTAAAAGTGTGTTTGAACTTTGAAGTGTTGTGTTATATGACAAAGTGATGACAGTGAGACCCAATCGTATCTTAATATTACAACGAGAGAAAGCATACGGTAAGTAGGCAAAGGATTTTTCCCAAAGAACTTACACCCGATTAGGTTTGCAACCGAGCCCAGCCAAGCCAAGCTTTGGCATGTTCGACCTCGGCTCTTCAAACCTAATCTAGCTCAAGGTTGGCCTGAGTCGAGTCGAGCTCAAATAATCGAGGTCAAGCTTGGCTCGTTTACTAAACGCGCTTAAAACTTGAGCTCGTTTACTAACGAGTCGACCCGAGCCTCAAGCTGCTCGTGAACAGCTCGGTCCATTTGCAGCCCTACACCACATGTCCTCAAGGTCCTCACAAACCAAGATAGAAAAATAAAGACTACTGCCGACTATTTTCTTTTTGTTAACAAACCTTCTTTTAAACAAGGCAAGAAAAAAAATATAACGAAAGGAGAGAAGAGTGACACTTCGAGCAGGTAAGACCTTCAACTGGCTCAAATTGAGGAGAACCTGACCTCTGCCTTCACAATTGAAGACTTCTAACAATATTCAACTCGTCCTTTGTTGATTCAAAAACGTCATATTTATACAAGAAAGATTGATACGCACTAGTACACATTACCCTACAAATAGGTTAATTATCCCACTATCTAACCAACTCCTCCTACTACTACAACTCAATTTCTAATACTTAGTAAAAACAAATGCAAAATGATTTTAAAAAAATAGGTATGCAAAAGATTGTGTGAAGGTTAAAAAAATAGGTATGCAATAGATTGTATGAAGGTTTGTCAATTAACCGAAGTTCAAACACCAGTAAAAAGGATTTAATCAACAAAAGGATAGTTATTCACCTCGTGAATGATATCAGGCCTGTGATCATAAGGATTCATGTTCTTTTTCCGTAGGAAATCAGCATGCTCATCTGCATTTAGAATTTGGTAGCTCTGCAGAACGTGATATGTATGCAAATAACGAGGACAAAATAAAAATAAAAAAAAGGCAAACAGTATGGATAACACAAAAAATTCTGGCAAGAGAAAATATTGGAAGTAGTACAAGCTTTCTTACCCTGCCAACATAAGAAGGAACCAGAGAAGCTTTCTCTAGCACAAAGATAACCCTGGGTGGTTTTGGATCTCGACTTGAAGGGGCTAATGGGATCCCAGGAAGTAGGGGAACTAGCGAGTGGTCATCGTCTTTTTCTCTTTCATCATACCCCCTCAGTACACGCACTGCGTCGTCCTCTTTCCTCCTCTCAACCTCGTCTCCCATCTCCTGCACCAAGCAAATCCCTTTGATTTCTCTTTGCTCCAGCCCCACCCTGATGCACTTCTGTAGTTCTGTATATATATATATATACACAAACGCTAGCTGCGATTGCAAAGGTCGAACAGGGCCAGGGGGAAGAGAGACTGCCACCGGCGCCCCCCCAATAATAAACCGACCAATTTACCCTATTAAAGCCGTAGGACTGCCAATCGGGTCGGGTCGGATAAGCTCTAAAGTTTAGAAATTACAGGGAAAAAACAAGAGGGGGTGAGAATACAATTTGAGGGCCTGCTTCGAACGGGTTGCAATAACAATAATGGCTCTCGGGTTCGGGTAGGTCTGAAATTCAAATGTTGATCCGAAACTCTGATCCTACTCAGTGGGTGGGTGAGAAACCCATCCTAGTAAAGCAAAAATGCTAAGGACACATACATTTATACACATATCTTGCACATACATTTTTATGGGGTCTATCTCGGGTTCCACCAATATAATCTAAACCGCTCATTATTTTTAAAATAATGTTTTAAGAGTTTTTGTAAAAAATCAACTCGATAGGATATCAGTAAGGGCTTTTTCAAAAATTGCAGTGCGAATCAGACTGTTTCACCCTATGATTTATGAAAAAGCCCTAACCGATATCCTATTGAGTTGATTTTTTACAGGAACTCTTAAAAAATTATTTTAAAAATAATGAACGGTTCAGATCATATTGGTAGAAACCGAGGTGGGCCCATAAAAATATATATGCAAAATATGTGTAAAAGTGTATGTGCAAGTAGCATGACTCCTAGTAAAGTTGGTTGTCTCACGCTGCCATCATACTGTGGAGCCAGAGTGGAGCCAGAGTTTTAAGCCCAGCGGGAGGCGAATTTGGGGTGACAGCCTCTAGAGCCCTTGTTAACTAATATATTAATACTCCGTTAGATCTCACTAATGTATACAATATTGGCGCAAAAAAAAAAAATTTCAGCTTCGTTGAGTACAAATTTAAACCTTTTGTTTTGATGAATTTAAGAAATTGATTAAGGCCCCATTTGTTAACTTCTTCCGGCCTTGAGATTGGATTGATAATCTCAAGGGATTACTAATCATTTGTTTGTTTTCACAATAGAGGGGTGGACTAATAGTCCATAGGCATGTGAATACCCTCATTACGAGGATTACCAATACCTTGGGAACTAAAAGGATAAGGTGCCGTTCTGCCTTCTTTTTAAACCTTCATTTTCAAAAAAAAGGTAATTTCAAACTTAAATATAATAAAAATAAAAAAATATTTTTTTTGCACCATTTAAAAAGATCTCAATGAGATCTACCATTTAAAAAGATCTCAATAAGATCTATCAAACAATATTTATATTGGTAGAAAAATTATTTGCGTAAACATATAATTTTTTAACTTGAAATTATCTTTCTTTTCTAAAAGTTTTTTTTTTAAACCCGAAAACAGGGCCTTAGTTCTTCAATTCCCTCATATTCTCGTGCGAAGTAAAATAAAATAAACTCAAATTAGGTGGGGAGAAGATTACTCATCTGTACAGAAATATTGCTTATCCAACTAAATAATCTCCCAAAAAATAGCCCCATACTGCAGATCAAGGAAAAAAACAGCCCCATACTTTGCTTTGCCAAAAGGCAAAGCTGCCTACCATCTAGGTGGTAGTTTAGTTGGTGGGAAACACTACCTCTCTCTCTAACACCTGTGTTGGTTCGAGCTCCGAGAGACATATCTGTGCTGATACCCAGTGGTGCCATTAATAGACTTTATTTCAAACCTATATGTGAACCGAAGAGGGAGATTTCTCGTCGCTGTGCACCAGGTAGTGCCGTGGTGACGGCCCGTATCGCAAACAGTAGTTATGGCTCGAATCGGACATTCCATTGGTGAGCAAGGAGCCCCTATGATCACGCGACTCACGCCCAATGAGGAGTTACTACGCTGATCTCCTCCTCCCATCCTTTTGATTATCAAAAAAAAAGGCCAAGCCGCCTGTGGTCCTGTGGATGCAAGCAACAATAATATTACATACTTTTATTCTTGTGATATATATAAAAAATTTCTTCTATGGATAAAAATAAGAACAGCAAATTACCCGTTGGTCTAGAAAATTAGTATTTAATTCCCATTAAGGATTAACTTAATTTTTATTTACACGACCTCATATGAAGATTACTCTTTTATCCTCAACTAAATATAATTTCACACTATCATCTTTTCAAAGTTTTCATCACCCCCTCCCACCTCCACCTCACAACCACTTCCAACCGGCGACCACTCTGGCCGGTGACTTTTTCCTGCGAAATTTCACTATTTTGAAAAATTAGTGAAATTTATTACTTCTCAAATTTCACTAAATTTCATTAATTTTTTTTATCTGCAAAAACATTTTATTAAGGGTAAATTTCCGTAGTCGTCCCTCTAGTTTTATGGCTATCTTAATTTCGTCCATCTAGTTTCAATTGTCTCAATTTCGTCCCCGTAATTTGTTATACATTAAAAATTGGTAAAATCGTTAACACCGTTAATGAAACTAATGGAAAAATATGATAAAAAAATTAAGTACTCCAATTTTCAATCCGGTTGAACCAGTGTGAAAATCTTATTTTTTTTGATCATTTTATCCTAGATGGTCGTAATGAATTTTTGGCTCTAAGGCCTTTCAATGAACACCCTAAAAGAGCCCTAAAACTAAATAATGCTCGTTGAAAGGCCTTAGACCCAAAAATTCATTACGACAATCTAGGGTAAAATGATCAAAAAAAATAAGATCTTCACCCTGGTTGAACCGGATTGAAAATTGGAGCACTTAATTTTTTAATCATATTTTTCTGTTAGTTTCATTAACAGTGTTACGATTTTACCAATTTGTAACGTAAAACAAACTACAGAGACGAAATTAAGATAATTGAAACTGGAGACACGAAATTAAGACAACCGTAAAACTAGAAGGACGACTACAAAAATTTGTCCTTTTATTAATTCAAAACTAATGAATTTAAACTAACTGGCGACTTTTCCAGCCAGCGACTTAGAGCTTGTGAATTTTACAAGAACCAATCTTGTGAATTTACTAACTTGGAGTTGCTCGTGAATTTCACTACCTTTTGAACTTTGAATTTCACGAGTTCCAACCTTATAAATTTCACTAATTTGGATCTCGTGAATTTCACTAGCTTTCAATATCATAAATTTCACTAACTTTGAGGTCATGAATTTCACTAGCTTTTGAACTCGTGAATTTCACTAATTCTGGAATTTTGAACTCATGAATTTTACTAGACAACTAAAACAGCTTTTTTACTGAGTTTCAAAAACACAGCAAAACAACTTTTTTAGAAATAACCATACAACTAGACAATTAGTGAAATTCACTAGCTTTGAACACCTAAAGTTCCACTCAAACATTTCATCGAATAATTCATGTGCGTTACTAGGTGAAAACAGACAAACAAAACCAATTCACCTCTTCCATCTCCTTCGAGATTTACGTCGTCGATTGCTTCAACGACCCTCCATCAACACCATTCGTTTTCTTATCAGCAGTAGAGTTGATGTTCACCGCAGTCTAAGTCCGGTGTCCCTCCAACCGGTTTCACGCGTTCTCAACTTCTCTACATCATCGCCGCTGTCATGAACAATTGGAGTTTGGAGCTATTGCCGTTGGTTTATCATCGGCGATCTATTTTGCAAGATCTCATGGAGAAGAGTCACCAGTGCCGAAGGATTTGGTCAAAGAAGAGCGAGAAGTCCTCTGGAGGTGAATTGGGCGAGAAGAAGTCGTCGTCAACGTCGACTGCATTGAAGGATGGGAAATGAGATAGAGACGGACATAGAGATGTGTTTCAGATTCAAGGAGGAGAGGCAATTTTGGAACAAAAAATTAGAAATCCTTAACCGTACTTTTTCTACTAAGGCCTGTACTCCGAGGGAATTGGACCTCCTCCTAAACTAGACCGGCCCGTAAATCACCAATAACTTTGCATACATCTTCGGTAATAATCTAATGGGTAATATTGTTGGCAATTGTCAATTGACAGGGCTGCACGTACTTAACATCTAGTAAGGGTGAATTTGGTGTTTGCATTTTTTTATTTTTTGCAATCTTTTTGGTTATTTCTTTTTAAGTTTTAGCTCAAAGTTTTACATTATTTTTTTCGTCCCGACGAGAGAAATTGAAAAAATATAGAAACACGGACCAAAACTGAAAGAAGTTCATATAAACGACGAAAAAGATCCAAAATAATCAGTTAAAAGTTTGTCTAGACTCATCTTAATTGTCGTAAAAACTAGGGGAAGAAAGTATAGTTTAAGAAACTACCAGGGAGCCTTTCTGTATTTATGAGAAACCTCATTCTTTATAAATAAATAAAAAACATAAATTTATATAAAGGGTCCTCGTAGTTTCATCCGAGTTTTTTTTTTGTCCTTTAAGTATCAATTACAATTTTTGACTTTTAAGTTTTGTTTTTGTACTAAATTGGTCCAATTGATAACTTCTGTCAGCCAAATTGGACGAAAAAAATCAGATTGATGGTAGCTTGGACATTGGAATTCGTATCAATTTGGTCCAATTGATGACATCTGCCCTCAATCTGATTTTTTCCATCTAGTTTGGCTGATGGACTTTATCAATTGGATCAACTTGATACGAAAATCAAATTTGATGGTCAAAAAATTGCAATTGATACTTGGAAAAAACACTCTCTCTCTCAACTTTTCACTAGTTAGGGCTACGCAATAGCTTCTTCTGCCTAAGGAGAGACGCCTCCTCCCTCCGCGCCTCCTTGTCCCTCTCCTTCCTCCCTTTCCTCATGCACCCTTGTTCGTGCATCTCCTCCCGTCTCCGCCTTCCACCACCATTGTTCGGCTGCCGGGATTCACATTTGGGGGGGTTCCGATTTTGTGCTTAACGGCTAGGCGTGACGATGGGTGATGGTGGCAGGATGCGAGGCCTATCGTCGCTAGGAACCACTTTTGGGGGTCTTCGATTTCATGCCTAACGGCTAGGTGTTTGTCCGCGTGTGTGCCGACGATCTGGGATCCAGTAGATATACGTTTTTTTGGCGAGCTGGATCTGTAAGTGGTGAAGGTGGTGTGTGGTTAGTGGTGCGCAACGGTTCTATTTTTTTTTTTTTTTGCGTCTGTGTGTGTGTGTTTTTTTTATAGGTGGTGGTTGGGGATATGGCTGGAGTTTGGTGATGGCGGCTTTCAGGGGTGGCTCTCGGTGGCTCTGTTGTTGTGGTTCCAGTCGTCTTCTAGCCTCAAACTAGGCTTGGCCCATGTTCGACTAATTTCCACCTGTTTTTTCTACTGTCTTTGATACGAAACTCTGCCATCCCGAGGCGTATAGAATCTGGATATGTGTTCCATGTTTGTCGATCCTTGTATTTTTCAATGTGAAATAGATAGTGGCTCTTGATTATGTAATGGCTCCATATTGGAGTATTTAATTATGGAACAGACGCCATTTTATGGCTTGCTACGTAATTAAATTATTTGTAAATGCTGTGTGATGAATATTAATGAACTGGTTTGTTCTTCCAATTGAAAAAAATAAAAGAAAAGAATCGACAAAAAATAGAGACCTATTCAAATTTCTCCTAGTATGAATCCTACGTATTTTATAGAATGCAGATCATTGACTAGACTACTACCACTACTCTCGCTCTCTCTACCAACAAGGCACCCAGGGACTAGGCAATCCGATTGCCGAAACGACAAGTCAACAAGTCTTCTTCCTCCTCCTCCTCCTCCTCCTCCACCTCCTCTCTCTGTGTGTGTGTACATATAAGTGTGTGTACATATAAATATATAGTACCAAGCTGGTTCGTCTTTCTTTCCTGCAATTTATTGACTTCTTAATGCTTGTTTTTGTGTGTTGATTAGTAAATCAGTACAAATAGAGAGTTGTACAAGTAGTTTGTGTGTATTGAACCCGAATTTTCATTCTTAGATGTGATGTTAGAACAATTTATCGGCTTATGTTGTGTGAATTCCATGAATTAACTAGCCAGTGGTGGACCAAGAATTCTTCTTATTGCGGGGGACCAAATGACATAAATGAAATGTATACATATATTATTAACAATAAAATATTATCCTTGTATATAATAATAACACAATTTTGAGGGGACATCCCTTCATAATTTTTGCATACAAAACCTAAAATGTAGTAGAAAAATGGGATAGTTGGGAGGTGTGCGGGGACTAGGGCCCCATATTGCACCCCCTTGGTCCGGCCCTGTGTAACCTAGCATTTGCAATTAATGACTGAATAGATTGACTAATTTACTGATGGTAGCCATCATGGTCTTGGATATCAGTAGCTCTTTATTGTTGCTGTTTGAACGTGCATTTGGACTTGTTGCCCACTTTTCATTTTTCCCACCTCATTTATCATCACACAATTTGGGGATCTTCACAAAAAATACCATCACTGTTATCATTGAATTTCTATTTCCTGTAAATTCTATTATCCTTGCAAAAAGCTTACATTCAGCTATGATTTATTCAAAGTTTGGTTTACTTAAGCAATCAAGACTCTCAATGTGTTATCACCACCGGTGGCGGACATAAGTGGATGTCGGCCCCTCCTCAACTCCAAATATTACAATGTACCATACTAGTTCTTATGTTAATTTAAATTAATTCCACGGGATTGGCTCCTGCAAGTCTCTTGAGTGAAAATTTCTTAAAGTTCGTATATGTTTGTGGAAAAAATCCCTTAAATATCAAGTTATCAATTGTTTTTGGGTTGCGTTTAAAAAATTGAACGGTGGCTATGCACATACACATAATCTCGTCTCTTCCTTGGATGTCGCAAGTAGCAACATATATGCACGAAATATATATTTTTATGATTTATATTGAAATACATGTGATTTGGGCCTCTACTATGCACAAATCTGCGTCCGCCACTGATCACCTCCAATCCAATTCTCTGCACAGTGACAACGTCATTATTTGAACACCCTATTCTAATGCTGTTACCGCCCTGTACTTCCATCTCATTTCACCTACATCTCCACCTGTAATATTCTTGCAAGCACTATCTATGTCAAAACGTCCACCGTCTTTTTCTTTTTTGCTTCTTGTACACGGTCATTTACTTACCTTGGCCTATTGGAAACAGCGGAAAGCATTGTTCGAGATTCCCAAACGAAGATACAAAGATGTAATGATCTAATAAAAAATGTCCTTACCATTGTGGAATGATCCTTGAAAGTTTGTGCACACAACCTTGCAGACTCTGCCAGAGGCATGAAGTCAATATTTCTTGACTTTTGTCTTTGTATACTCTACCATCAATTTGATGTAGTCATGTAGCCTTTTTCGATAGGCTGTTTCATGGAATTTGATTATGTTCTTCTGTTAAAGGGCTAGGAGAATGGCTGAATGCTCAGCAATTTGTCTTGTTGCTTTTCTCATAATGTTTGGTGCAAGTCAAGTGAGATCAGCTGGGTCAAACCATCAGTACAAAGCCGGAGACACAATCCCTCTTTATGCAAACAAGGCAGGCCCGTTTCATAATCCTAGGTAAATGCTTCACTCCTTGATCCTTCCATACATATGGAGTTTATGAGGTATGGACCGTTCGGTATGTTGCTTCAATCTTTTATTTGCTTCCTTGTGTAAGTACTATTGTTGATCTTATTACCAGAGTTGTTTAGCCAACTCCTAATAATTATGATGTTTGATCATGATCCTCTCAAAGTGATCTACTTCTCATCCTATGCCATTGCTATTTTCTTGATAGTGCATACTTTATGTCAATGCGGCCATACTAATGGTTTGATTGTATACTTCCTGTATTTCTCAATGTATGCGACTATGCTGAATATTACCACATCACATTATGACTTATGAGATATGTAGCAAAGTTTTAATGTAGGAATAGCTTTGCTTATTGCTACATTTGGGAAAGTCTGGTTGATAGCACAAGATCCTAGCCTAATACATATTTTCTTGTTTCCTTAGATTGAATCCTTTATATCAGGTTTCTAATACATTCTTGTTTTTGCCTTTCTTTATTTTCAGTGAAACATATGTTTATAATGATCTTCCCTACTGTTCACTAGGTTTTCGTCTTCATTTTTTACATGAAAGCTTTAGTTGCTGCTCTTTAGGCGTCACTATTAACCATATCTTATTTTTCTTTTTATGGGGCCACCTAATTGCCAGATCAGGTGGAACAGAAGAAAGAATCTTTAGGTGAGGTATTGAATGGTTATCGTCTTGTTTCTACTGCTTATAAACTCGACTTTCGAATTTCCGTTTGACACAAAAAAAAAAAAAACCTCGACTTTCTAGTTGAGAAGGAGTCTGAAGTTGCATGTAAAAAGAAACTGACAAAAGAAGAAGTTTCTCAGTTTTGAGCTGCAGTTGCACGTGACTATTACTTTCAAATGTACAACGATGAGTTGCCAATTTGGGCTTTCATTGGAAAGGTTGAAGACAAACATTATGATGGTGGTGTAGTCGAACAATATCACCTTTATACTCATCTTGAATTTGAGATCCTCTACAATAAGGGACATGTGATTGAGATCACTCTTCGAATAGACCCAAATTCTGTGGTGGACCTAACGGAAGACGAGGAAGTTGATGTGGAGTTCACATACACAGTGAGATGGAAGGAAATAGACAACCTGTTTGAGAAGATGATAGATAAATACTTTTGGTCTTCTACATTGCCGCATTACCAGAGAGTCCACTGGTTTGCAGTTATGAACTCGTGCTTGACAGTTCTCACTGTACTTGGTTTTCTGCTGATGTTTTATGTGCGAGTCCTCGAGAAGGATATTAATAAGTAAGCATTACTATAAAAATGAATGCCACGTGTCCATTATATTTTTTTGTAGTATGTTACTTCGAATGTTATGTAAATCTATTCACTTTCTAGAAGGTATGCGAGTGACGAGGAGTTGTTTGATAATCAAGAAGAAAGAGGATGGAAAAGCATCCATGGTGATGTTTTTGGGTATCCAAAGCACATGTCTTTGTTTGCTGCAGCCATTGGTTTTGGCACCAAATTATTCGTTCTGTAAGTTTCTCTTTGCAACTGTTTTTTGTTGTTTTTTCCGTGAACATGGAGTTCAATTTGGCACGTTGCAAATTATCTGATATTTTGTATGCAATTTCTATTGCTCCATGCAGTTTGATATTCATTATAATGCCAGGAGTAGTTGGAGTATTTCAACCATATAGCCGAGGAACACTATTCACTGCGCTGGTGTTTGTCTATGCAATTATGTCTGTTATTGCAGGCTATACAGCAGTTTCTTTATATTACCAGCTTGAAGGGACCAACTGGGTGTGTTTTTAGGGAGTTCTTTATGTGTTTTTTACTTTGAATTTGATTATGCTTATTGAAAGTAAGCCATGTGGACTCATTAGAAAAATTCAACCTTTCGCTGTGACAGGTAAGGAACATACTGCTGACAGGATGTGTTTTTGGAGGGCCACTCCTCCTTGCATTCTGCTTCCTAAATTTTGTTGCTATCACATACAGAGTGAATGCAGCCCTTTCACTAGGGACGATTCTGTTATTGTTTTCCATATGGCTGTTTGGAGCATCACCGTTGCTTTTGTTTGGTGGAATTGCTAGGAGAAATAGTGGGTCCGATTTACAATCTCCCTGCGGAACCACCAAGTGTCCCAGAGAGATTCCAACTCTTCGCTGGTACAGGGGTACTTTACCCCAGATGGCAGTGGCGGGGATATTGCCCTTTGGTGTTGTCTACGTCGAGACTTACTATTTGTTGGCTAGCATATGGGGTCACCGGATTTACACCATATATGGCATTTTGCTCATTGTCTTCATAATTCTCGTCATCATAACTGTTTTCGTGATTGTGGCCTTGACGTACTTTCAGCTTGCTGCTGTAGATCATGAATGATGGTGGAGGTATAGTCTTCTCGCGTGCGTTTTTTTGCCTTCATTATGTTGGTTTTTTTAAAAGTTTGGTCAACTTCTATATTATACTCCAACTTTCTTGAGTTCAAAGTCTTGCTTTTAAGTGTAGGGGTGCAGCATAGTTTTCTTCTACATATCTGTTTCTCTTTAGCTGCATGAATTGTTATAATTAGTCCATGTATTGTAAGGTAGCTAGATGATATTGGTTATTTGAAGAAGCTGATTAATTCACATAATTGACAAACCAACTTTGACAGTAGGAGTTATCCATGATGTTGGATTCTACTTGGAGCATCTTGAAATACTATTAGGCCTCGTTTGATTTGCGGATTGAAAATGATGGGATTAACAGTCCTAGGATTAATAGCCCCTGGATTACTTGTCCTGGATTAATTTCATCCCTAATTTCACCCAATCCCATGTTTGATTCGTGTAGGATTAATTATAGGATAAAGAATAATATTTTTTAAAAAAAATTCAAAAACATTTTTCGAAAAAACAAACTTTTGAATAATAAACATTTTAAAACAAATAATTTTGTGAAATTTTTTTATTACAAAACAATTTGGGAAAAGTTTTTTTTTTTGAACTAATTTTTGAAAACAAAAATTCTGAAAAAAGTTGAAAATCAATTTTCTGAAAGAAAAAAAAACTAGTTTTTGAAACTTTTTTTGAAGAAACAGTTTTTTGAAAACATTTTTCCAACAAAATAGTTTTTGAAATCATTTTTTGAGAAAAGAAAGTTTTAAAAAATATTTTTCGTATTTTTTTAGCAAAAATAATTTCTGAAAACATTTTTGAAAAACATGAAAGTTTTGAAAATAGTTTTTTTTTAAAATTTTTTGTAAAAAATTTTGAAAAATAAGAAAGTTTCGAAAAAATATACTCTGTAAAAATTTCTGAAATTAATATTTTTTAAAAACATTTTTGGAAATTAATATTTTTTAAATTTTTTTCAAAAAACATTTTCTGAAATTAATATTTCTGAAAGTACTTTTTGAAATCAATCTCAATATCATCGAAGTATTTTTGAAAACAATTTCTTATTTGTTAATCCTACGTAATCCCACTCCCCCTAGGATTATTTAGTACCCCCCATATAGGGATAAAATTAATCCTGGGATTAATAATCCCAACAATTATTTCGGGAACCAAACGTGGGATAACTTAGGATTAGGTATATTTAGTCCTATCACAGGCAGTTAATCCACGAATCAAACGAGGCCTTATAGAATTGGGGTAGCGCTTGAGTACAATTCATAGCTTTGCTAAGGTGATATTTGCTGATTCTTTTCTAGTAGTGTGGGTAAAAAGCTTTTTCATGGTTCTTGTCTTACCTCTTTGTGGATTCCTTGGTGTCATTGAACAACCCGTAGGAACAAAAATTTGTTGTAATGTTAAGCCCAAAAACTACAATGTAGTGTTTGCTTCTTATGGGCATATCACTCTATGGCAGCATGAATAATTGACATTGTCCAAGAACCCACTTGTTGGCAAGTACATGGATACATGGGTTTATTATTACGGCGTGTACCCCCAATTTAGTAGTTTTCTCTAGGTTAGGCCCTTTCCATCCAAATGTGAGGCTAAAGACTTGGAATGTATCTCCAAAAGCAATGACAAGCCACCATCCCCTATGTCGCACTCTCATATTCTGGGGTGGCCGATAAATGTTAGAGTCTGACGAAGATTGGTGCTTGGTCTAATGACCCTTATATTCAGAGTTTTATCTCCATTTTGGCCATTCACAAGGCCTTTGTCATCATGGCTTGGTTCGTATTGGCGAGCCTCTTTTCCTCTCATGAGTCTAGGCACTTTCCCCCTTGCGAGTCATAAGCTAAAGCTGGTCTTAGTGAGAAGGAGATGTGTTGTGATGTTGTCTGTCACATGGTCCACTAAACAGTCCTACACACGCTACACCTGTCACTTGGCCATGCCTTGGGAGTTGCAAACGACTAAGCACTCTCTTTCTTCTCTCTGGAAATTGCCGTAGCAGCCAGGCTTCTTTAGAGTTATATGACATGCTCAATCATCATTTCTCTCTCTAAAATCTCAAGAGCTTGTTTCTCTTAGAAAGTGCTCCTTCCGTCAAATTTTATATGCCCTAGTTTGCGAAAGCACAAATTGTAACGAATGGGTCTTTGGATGATACACATATAATGATGCCATTTTTTGTTTTAGTAGCAGAATCATATGGTAGAGTAACTGTGAATTACTTTCCAGCCATTCATATCCCACTTGGTCTTTCTTTTTTCACTTGTAATGGTCAATCCCTACATCAGCGATCAAGTTGCAATGTGGACCATCCCCAAGCTTGCCTTTTTTTGAACTGATGGAGGGATACAATGGAGTGCTTGGTGAGGTTTTCAAGGTTAAAGGAATTTTGCCTATCTTCCATTCCAGGTTAAAGGGCTCATAGCTGTTGTAGTTGCTTCATATAGCATTCTTATAAGGTTCCATTATGATTGCCAAAAATTGTGTACTCTTGGGTAGTCTTTTTGTTGTTTATAACTCGTACTGAATCTCCTTAATTACAGTGATTTAATCTGTTGCTATTTCCATTTACCATCATGAAACTCTTCCATAACTAGTTTCTAGCTGAATTAGGGGTGTTGTTTTTTTATATTATATATTATGCTAGTGCTTTTTTTTTTATATCTGTATCATGCTAGTCATCCTATATTTTTACTGTAGTTTCACTTTGTGTGAGATGCTGTTTACTCTAGCCGCCTTAACTGTGATTCTTGCCACCTCATTCCACAGCTCATTCTTTTGTGGTGGCTCAACTGGCTTGTTTATCTATGGCTTTTGCTTGTACTATTACTATATATCGAAGGTCGGATATGTCTGGTTTCCTCCAAACTTCATACTTCTTTGGTTACATGGATTGCATCTGCTATGGTATTTTCCTAATGCTTGGGACAATTGGTTTCCGTGCTTCCTTGCTCTTTGTTCATCATATATATGGCTCTCTATCAAGTGCGAGTAGGGGACCACTTCTTTGAGCGGCGTTCCTTCCTCGTTTTGCACCATAATTTTAGTCATACAACAGGTAGAGAGACTGTAAGAATTCTGATTTTACACAGACTTCTGCAACTCGGTTCTTTTGAGATTAGTGATTTGCGTTGCCTTGAATGTGTTTTGTTAGTTGTGATGGAGAGAATTTTCTTGTGAAAAGAGATCCAGATATTATATAGGATAAGACACGTGTAAAATGGTCCTACCAGATGACATAATGGAGTAGCACAAGAAGATTTTTTTTTATTTTTTTTGTAACTTGGGTGTTGGTTCGGGCCATCGTACACGCACAACCATAAGTACTCCTATAGTCCTATTTATGATTTGGGTATGATGAAGTTGATTTCGAATTTTTGGTTTGAGTGTGGGTCTCTAGCATTTATTGTGAAATTTTCACATATGCATGTGAGAGATGTGTGGTTGGGATATGATATATTGATATGTCCCTAGCATTTTCCATTCGATAATTGACTCAATTTCAGTTTTCGGAATTCGTGGGTCCATGGTCCGAATTTCTGAGTCTTTAGTCCATAAAAAGCAACTTCCGTCTCACTTGCTACTTAAGCAAATTTGGCCTAGAGTGACCCATTCCGGTGATTTTTCCTGATGTATTTGGGAGAAAGTAGTACTCCAACATTTTACGTGTTTTGCAATTATTTCATGGCGTAAAGTGAACTGCTACTAGTATGGAGATTAATAAAAGCACTTCTATTTCATTTTCCGAACATTTTCTGGTGACAATAATTCTATGGTCCCCGAAAAGTTCTTCAAAACTTGTTGCGAAAGTGAAATTAATGATTGAGCTTCACTTTGATTTAGGGTTGTAAATGAATCGAGAGCTCGGCTCGTTAACGCTTGGTTTGGCTCGTCCGACAAAAGCTTGGCTCGATTAAAGAAGCTCGTTTAGTTAACGACTAAGCTCGGCTCATTAAGGCTTAAGTCAAGCTTGAGTTCAAGTTTTAGCCGAGTTCGAGCTCGATAAAGTTCGGCTCAGCTCGTTTACAGCCATACTTTGATGTATAGAAACCATTGATTTTTCTCTCAAGAATATGTTTGGAAAAACTTTTTGAGGACCCTAGCATTGCTATTTGTGGTAATTGCATGCAGCCATAAATAGAATTAAACAAGGCCTGAAACGGTAATTACGAATGAGTGGTGTTATTAGCCGAGCCAAGCCACTACGAATTTTTTGAAAACTCTATTGAAATTGACTTAAATAACCAAAAAAATCAAGCTCTTACGGAAAAAACCAAACTTTTAGTTGGCTCAATTTGGTTTGGTTAGATTTTTAATTATACTCTACAAGCATACCAATATGTGCATATATGTATTACTCATTTTGTTCACAAATGATAGTTCATTACGATACTTATGTTATTTCTTGATAAGAAGTAAACTTGTTTTATCACATGAATTTTGAAATATTTCCGCTTTAATTTAAAATTCAAATTTTTTTTTGGAAAAAGTTAAAAAATTATGCTCAAAAGTATTTTTTGATTACAAAATGACAAGTTCTAGCTTTCCAGGTTTTTTATAGATTATTATAAAAAAGAGGTGTAGATAAAAAAGAAAAAGAAAAAAGAAGAGGCTTTTAAATGGGGTGTTGATTGTCACGTGACCTGAGCATGGTCTCGTCTCGTGAACCCAGAAAGGGCAAAAACTGTGATGCGAAATTAGAAATATTTCGATCTGTTTGTTCTCTGCTGTCTGCTCCCTCCCCGTCTATTCTTTATTGCCCCATGCGTTCTGTTCTCAGAGCATTAGAACTCTCTCTCTCCTCTGGGTAAAGCAGGGGACAATGAAGAAACCTCTGGAGTTCCTCGTCATCGCCATTATTGCGACATGTCTAGGCAGCCAAGTGAGATCAGATGCCTCCGATCATCGCTACAACCGCGGCGACCCTGTCCCTCTCTACGCCAACAAGGTCGGTCCCTTCCACAACCCCAGGTACTCTCTCTCTCTCTCTCTCTCTCTCTCTCTCTCTCTCTCTCTCTCTCTCTC
>BPLS01000713.1:1173732-1246973 GCA_019656275.1 Rhododendron kiyosumense
TCTAAATATAATGCATAATGCATTTACACGTACATGCTTCTTTTTACCTCTTTTGATCAATATCACCCCGTCTCGCTCCGTCTCTCACTCATTATATTTTTTTTGTTCCGCCACTCATTATATGATTCAATCAATTTTTATATCTTCGGATATTGTTTGTGCATATGTCGCGGCGCCTTTTTTGATTAGTGATGGATCTGTAGATCATGATACGCAAATGCATTGTACCTTCCATCCTATATTGTTGAGAGGACGTGTAATTTTGGATAAAAACATAAAAGTACTTTCATGCATAATTTTTTTAATTTGTTGACACCAAATTAAAGTCCGCATTTAGTTCAATTAATTCTTTAATTTGGTGTCGATAAATTTAAAAATTTATGCATGAAAGCACTTTATTTTTTGAGCCAAAGATTACACGTTTTTTCGTAAAGAATATGATGGGACATGGGAGTAATTAGGATCACATTTTACTCTTTGTAGAGATTATTGTATTTGTAGATGTATGTGAATGCTTGAAATGGGGCTACGCGCACTGTGAGATATTTGTGAAAACTTGTCAATGCAGTGGCGTAGCCAGAAATCCATGTGAATGGGGGCAATTTTTAAAAACATTTCAACCAAAAAATTGCTCACTAAGCAACGTTTAAATGTTTGTGCTAAGAATTAAAAAACCTAACATATTTATTAATATAGTAAACTATATATAGAATAAAAAAACAAATGAATTGCTTGAATTGTCCCAGCGTATCAAGTCTAAGAGTAATTCACTATATAATATTTAGCAATATTACTCCCATTGTCAATAATTGCTAAAGTATAAAACGTATAGCCCATGATTTACGCATTTATAAATTTTGGACATTATGCATTAGAGAGTTCCAATTAGTAAGTGATTGCTATTTTTCATATTAGACATCTCATTTCGTCAGTGTAATGACAATGTTCAAAAATGTGAAACAAAAAATTGAGAATGAAAAGATATTCGACATGTCATAGAAAGATTAAAAGTAGATTTATGAAATGCAATTAACTAGACAAAATACAAAATATACATTTTAAAATCTTAAATTAAAAAAAAAATCGAGTGGGGGCGCGTGCCCCCGCTCGTCCCAAGCTGCCTCCGCCACTGTGTCAATGTGTCTGTTTTCGTAGTCAATAGCTTTGGTTGCTGTTTTATACGTAACTGATTTCGGTCACATCTTACATTTTTGCTAATTATGTTGTATGTGTTTTTTGGTTACAGTGAAACGTACCGATATTTCAACCTTCCCTTCTGTTTACCAGGTTTTTCTCTTCACTTACAATATTTCCTCAATGTTTTTATTCTTGAATATTGCACTATGTACAAGTTGTGGAGGGTTATTGAGAATTGAATTCATGGGATGACCAATGGCCAGAGGCTGCTGGACGTAGTCCTCGTGCTGCTGACTGCCCAAGCTACTCGGTTTGTCCATAACCCAAACTACTCTCGGGTTTCTGCATGCACTCACTTAAACAGTCATGAAATTTTCTTTTCAATCTATCTCGAAAAAGAATAATAACTGAGTACTTGTGGAATGGTATGGGCATGTGAAATTTTGTTTATGTAATTGCATTTATTATGCAAAGCAAATGGAGACGAGTGATGAAGTTTACAAATGAGTCAAAATAAGTAAGTCCGTTTCTGATGCAAGTTTGATTTGTCTCATGAAAAGTTTGATGGATCTTATTTCCCTTTTGAGAGTTTACATGCCTCATCAAGTGGCTTGTGGTAAAACACTATGGAGTCTATCAAGTTTCATCATTAAGCTGGAAATATTTTCTGTTGACGTAATTTGAGCATAACTAAATTAGTTACTATGCAATTTCAGAAACAATGTGACATAGCAAGAATGAACCTTTAATTTCTTACGTTTATTAAGCTTTGAGTGATTGCAATGGCAGCTCATGTGAAAGAGAAGAAGGAAGCCCTGGGTGAGGTGTTGAATGGGGATCGTCTTGTCAGTGCGCCTTATACACTTGACTTCTTAGCTGATAAAGACTCTGAAATTGTTTGCAAAAAGAAGCTGACGACAGAAGAAGTAGCTCAGTTCCAAACTGCAGTAAGGAAAGATTATTACTTCCAAATGTACTACGATGACTTACCCATTTGGGGTTTCGTAGGAAAGGTTGATAGGGAAGGCAAATCTGACCCAAGTGACTACAAATACTTCCTTTTCAAGCATATCCATTTTAATATACTGTACAATGTGGACCGTGTGATTGAGGTCAATGCTCGAATGGATCCTCATTCTGTTGTTGACCTAACGGAGGACAAGGAAGTTTATGCAGAGTTCACGTATACAGTCAAATGGAGGGAAACAGATACCCCGTTTGAGAATAGGATGGGTAAATTCTCACAGACTTCTTCTTTACCACATCATTTGGAGATCCATTGGTTTTCAATCATAAACTCTTGTGTCACGGTGCTCCTTTTAACTGGTTTCCTTGCAACAATTCTTATGCGGGTCCTTAAGAATGATTTTATGAAGTGAGTAATAGTTATGCATTTGAGGTTATGTAATCATTGTGGAATTTAAATGATGAATTTTATTTTATCCTGTGTTCTTTTATTTCCTTCAAAGGTATGCACATGACGAGGAAACAGATGATGACCAAGAGGAGACTGGATGGAAGTACATTCACGGTGATGTGTTTCGGTTCCCGGAACACAAGTCATTGTTTTCTGCAGCCCTAGGATCTGGCACCCAGTTGTTTACTTTGTAAGTATTTCCACAAAGCGCAAGCCAATTGTATCCTACATACAAACTTTTTATTTGACTTATTTAATGTTGTCTTTACCTTCATCTTCAGGACGATATTTATTTTCTTGCTTGCACTGGTGGGTGTATTTTACCCTTACAACCGAGGTGCTGTATTTACTGCATTGGTGGTCATATATGCATGCACTTCAGGTATTGCAGGATATACAGCAACCTCTTACTATTTTCATCTTGAAGGGACCAACTGGGTAAGTGCTGATGGCTCTCATCTGAAGCATTTTGGATTAAATTTGATAATTTTGTAAAGTGAAAAGTGGCGGACTGATTAGGTTTAAAATTTTAAATATGTTCTTTGACAGGTGAGGAATTTATTGCTAACGGGATGCCTTTTCTGTGGGCCTTTGTTTCTCACATTCTGCTTCCTTAATACTGTTGCAATTTCCTATAGTTCTACTGCAGCACTTCCATTTGGGACGATTGTCGTTATAGTCCTCATATGGGTATTAGTCACGTCGCCCTTGCTTGTGTTGGGTGGGATTGCTGGGAAAAATAGCAAAGCTGAGTTCCAAGCTCCATGCCGCACCACAAAGTATCCTATAGAGATTCCATAATTGCCTTGGTACAGGAGTACCATACCTCAAATGGCAATGGCAGGGTTTTTGCCTTTCAGTGCCATATACATTGAATTGTACTACATATTTGCTAGCGTGTGGGGTCACAGGATTTACACGATATACAGCATCCTGTTTATTGTCTTCATTATCCTTCTGATCGTGACTGCTTTCATTACTGTTGCATTGATGTACTTTCAGCTTGCTGCTGAAGATCATGGATGGTGGTGGAGGTAAACTGGGGTTCTTATATGCTCATGGAGTATGTTTCAACTTATTCTTGTTGATGTCTCACGTAACACGGCCATTCCTGCTATATTATTATGCTTTTGCCCTGCTGATGTTCCTTAGTCCTTGCATTTATGGATGACTCATTTTAAAGTTAGTGCATAGTTGGTTGTAGAAGCTGGTCAATGGTGCGCGCTCTTTTGTTTGTTGGAGTACATTCTATTTTCCTCCAACTAATTGGATGTCCTGCAGGAAATCTAGATTCTGTACTTTTTCTGCTAGTCTTAACTTGCTAGTCCTTTTCTCAACTGATCAGGTGTTTACATTGACTTGAGTCTGTTGACGGTCTCTTGTGCTTTTCTGTCTGCTGTTGTTGATAGGAAAATTATATTTGCACAGGGCATATAGAACCGTTTTGGTTTGTGCTTCTTGAGTTTATTACAAATCGATTTTCTGATAACAGACTGAAGAACAATGTTATGTCAGTTTCAAATCCATGATATATAGCTTCTGTAATGATAAATCTGTGTGTACCCCTAGTCTTCTCCAAACATATTGAGATGACCTGGGGTACCAGGTTTTCACATGAGTGGGGGAATGCTAGGTTTCAAAATTTTTGCTCGTATGTTCATATACCTGTCTTCACTCTTCAGTCCATGAGGTGACTTTGCCTGGCTAGAGAAAATAAAATCCCTTATGGCCTCCTTTGGTTTGGCCGGAGAGTGCTTAAAACTGAAGGAAAGGGAACGTAGTTATAATCTTTAAAGGAGTTTGGTTAGGAACTTGGGATGAAAGAGGAGTACGGGTGGCAATATTTGATCCATTTCATGAATCCACTTAAACCCATCCAGTCTAAATTCACTCTAGCCCATCCCACTTATGAGAAGGGTCATAATATATGGGTCGTAACCCAGTTTGACTCAACATAAATCATGGTTGTAAAAGGCACTAGGGGCTAGTCAAGCGGTGGAGAGGTGCTAGAGCCCAGGCCGATTAGTTGGCGCCTAGAGCTAGATTAGTCGGGTTTTGTTTTAAATATTCCCCCCTCCCAAAGTTTGACTGCGAGGAACAACATAAGTAGAACAAAACATCAAATAACATCCAAAATGAAAACATCAAACATTCATCCATCTATCCGTACATCAAAACCAAATGTTTTAGACTTTTAGTAATGTTTAGTTTTGCACCCAGCGATTATTTTTTAGTCCTCTTGATCATCAAACATTTCAAACCCAACCGTTTGACACCCCTAAAGAGGAGAAGTTATGGAGCATATATAGATCATTATTATTTGATTCTTTATTTTGTTTTACAAGTAAGAGAATGTTTTTCCCATGAGAATGGGTCGTAGTGTCATACTATTTGGCTCCTATTGTATTTCTAGCTTATTTAACTTCTTTTCCATGGAAATTTGGAAATGTGAAAAAGAAATTCTTTTTAGTTCATGTTATTCAGTCTGCGAGCCAGGATCTAACTTTCTTGTTTGCTGCCCTCTTTCTTGTTTTACACGTGCTTAAGTTCAGATGGCTTTAATCAACTAGAAGCACAGTAGCCTTTGTTTTCGGAGATTAAGTTCAGAAAAACTTGAATACACTTTACGCGATTAGATATTACAGTATGTCTGAAGTGAGACTAATTTGCGTGTTCGATTTGCCACAGGTCTTTTCTTTGTGGTGGATCAACTGGCATATTTATCTATGGCTACTGCCTGTATTACTACCATGCGAGATCCGACATGTCTGGTTTCATGCAAATTTCATTTTTCTTTGGATACATGGCTTGCATCTGCTATGGTTTCTTCCTCATGCTGGGGGCTGTTGGTTTCCGTGCTGCTTTGCTCTTTGTTCGCCACATATACAGGTCTATCAAGTGCGAATAGGGTGTGGTCTCTCAGGTACACTCTTCCTCGTTTCTCTTCTCATTTTGTTCATAGTGGAGAGTTTTGTTTTGTAGAAGGTAGTTCAGAAAGTCCCTCTAGCTTTGAGATGCTTCCATGAATGGTAGTTTTTGCTCTGTACATGCAGTTCATTCTAATGCTAGAGGATATCTGTCTAGTCTAGCATGGTTTGAAGGTAATTTCAAACTCAAATATAATAAAAATAAAAATTTTAATTTTAATTTTTTTTGCACCGTATTGAGATATATCAAATAAGATCCATATTGGTAGGAATATTATTTTCATAAACACATAATTTTTGAACTTAAAATTACATTTTTTTTCAAAAAGTACCCTTTTTTTTAGAAAATGGAACGACCCCTTAAAAGATTAACCTTTTTGTAATATACGGCTTGTCCGTGAATGAGTTGAGAATACATGTTAAACCTTTGTGTGATGATTTTTATTTTTTTAGAGCCGGATGTATGAACTAGCTTGCGTGTACCTAGACTAGTTTGATGAATCTACCTGTGTAATTATGTTCGATTATCTCGTCAAAATTTCATACTAACTGCCAAAAGGAAAAAGAAAAAAGAATCATGTGTGAAAGAATTTGAAATGACAATTCTCGAAAGATAACCTCTATTTTTTTTTTCGGATAAGAGATTTTTAGAATTAAGTTTTTTTTTATAAGTAATTTTTAGAATTAAGTTAGGGGCCGGCTATTCACAGCCACGTAATTTTCCCCATAGCCCACTATATTTCAGTAAGCGGTTGTTGAAAATCATAAATAATATTTCGGTAAATAGTTGTTGAAAATAAGATTATATTTCGGTAATTACATGTCGAAAATATATTCAATTTTCGGTAGACAACTGCCAAACATGCATTTTTCGGTAAATAGCTGTTGAAAAAAATATCATATTTCGATAATTGGATGCTGAAAATGTATCTTAATTTCGGTAACTAACTGTCGAGTTTAATTAAAAAAATTTAACGGACTGTGGAAGAAAATACATGGCTCCGAATAGCGCCGCCCTTAAGTTATGATAACATACGATTATGATACAAAAGAAAATGATAGTATGAGTTATTTACCTAGACACCCCTCAAAATATACTCATTTTCCAGAGTCACCTTTTTTACGAATTTCGCTTATGGCCATATCCTTTCATTAAAGTTTGCTTTTCGCAAACTCCGTTGACGGAATGAAAAAAAAACCATTTTACCCTTTTGTATATATACTCAGCAGACAGAGATCTACTCCCACCGCCGAGGCTCCTTTTCGTCTTCGCTCGGCTTGTAGCTGTCACCACAAAATGAATCTCCTCTCTAACTCCCTCAACCTCTTGATCACTGCATCTTTACCCACCCCACTTGGCCCTCTAATCACTATGATCAAAGGTTCGGGTTTGGTACAGTTTGGCCCGTTCGGCCGGCTACGGTCATGAATTGACACCGCCGCCGTGCGCCGGGCATCACCCATTTTGCATTTGGTTCTCTTTAAGGCCTGAAATAGGGTTTTGGAGGTGTTTGGATTGAGATATTTGGGGTTTGAGAGGAAAACACGAAATGGGTTTGCGGGTTTAGAGTGGAAAAGAGATGGGTTTAGGTTGAATTGAGTAAGAGAGGTGCAGAGCCTTCGAAAGAGCATCGAATACGGATAACAAAACGTGGGTTTTGGATTAAGTATGTCAGTTGGAAGCAATGTTCTGAATACCGTACCGGTCAGGTTACCGATTTTTCTACTGGTGCGGTACGTATCGGTACTGGTCAAATACCGGGTACCGTTTCGGATTGATCGCTATTAGTGTTATTTTCCTACTTAAAAAAGAATTTATAGTATAATATACACTTTTTTAAAATAAAAAATCCGGTATTTGTTCGGTACCGTCCGGTATTGTCCGGTACTTGAATAAAAAAATAAATTTAAAAGTAGTCCGGTAGTGACCGGTACAGCCGGAAGCGACCAGTATTTGAGCCGAAACGGAATTAGAGGTGTAGGATACTGGATTTGATCAAAAACAGTACGTACCGACCGGTACGAAACGGTGTTAATAACATTGGTTGGAAGAATCAAGGAACGCTTTGTTTGGTTTTGTTTTTGAAAAAAAAATTGCAACTCAAAAAACACTTATTATTTTTATTTTTAATTATTATTTCATTTCTGTCTTTACTCTCCAATCATTATTTTCATTTCTTTCTCTCCACTCATTACTCAAAAAAATTAAACTCAAAAATTCTCAAAAATCCATCTAAACACAGCATTCGTGTTTTTAACAAATCATCTTTTTAATGGTGGGTATGAGAAAAAGTTGGAGAATTTGCTAGTTTTTTTGTGGTTTGCATTTACTTGAAAAAACCTCATATAAGTGGAATTGGGGGTTTCGCCGGTGATAATCAACTGAGGGAAAATGGTGGGAAACTGTACTGATAAGGTGTGTCCTGTGGGGCAATATTAGAAGATTGCACCACTTTTTATAAAATTTAGGTGAAAAAATTAATGGATCTAGACGAAAGACTAACGGAAGAGGTTTAAAAGAAAAATAAACTTTAATGAGAGGGTCTAATCGTAGACGAAATTCGTAGAGAAAATGACCGTGAAAAATGGATATACCTTGATGGGTGTCTAGGTAAATAACGTTTATGATATTTCACTGTATCATATCCTACTAATATCATGTCCTAACGCCCAAGTAGAATAACCTACCGAGATGCGATTGCTCCCTCCAATTCAAATTGTAACTATTGAAAAGCCAAATGTATTTCTTAACATATTACCTGTAAGTATAATTTTAACTAAAAAAATAAAAATAAACATTGTTTCTTTAATAAAGTTAACTAGTTATGTATTGTATTAGTTAAATTTTAGGCAATTGATAATGCCAAAACCGGAATTGTTCCTGCCAAAACTCTACTCTTTCTTGCTGCTACATTTACTTTTCTGCCCTTACTGCTGAGTGCATAGGGACGTCCACCACCAGCTCTCTCATCTTCCTTTATTACACAACAAGTCCCTTAATAAACAACACAAAGCTACGGAAAGGAAGCTCATAGGGGTGAGAAATTATCTTGTGTGATCTATAGGACGGGTTCCAAAGAACAAAGGACCCACCAGATTTAACCTCGTTCGGGTAAATAAGCCAAGTGGCTTATTTTTTTGTTCTTATTCAAATTTTTTTCGTATCATTTGGCTTATTGTCAATTTTTTGGAGATTATTGTATCCTCATGACGAGGAATCTAAAAAGTAAAAAATTTTGATCAAAATTCAATTTTTTTGGAATAAAGACGAAAAAATTGGCTTATTGGCTTATTTTTGTCTTTATTCAAAAAAAATTGAATTTCGGTCAAAAATTTTTATTTTTTAGATTCCTCTTGTCGCGATGATGAAATAATCCCTAAAAAATTGACAATAAGCCAAGTGATATGAAAAAAATTTGAATAAGGAAAAAAAAATAATCCACTTGGCTTATTTAGTCGAACGGCCAAAGTGTCTGTCATGAAGAGACAGGAGTATTAGGCCATCGGAGGAGCACAACGGCTGGACAAAGGAATCTGAGTTCTCATACGGACACTGCAGCGATTCAGATTCACGATTGGGACTTCGGAAATCGATCGAAGCGAAGGAGAGAGGGGATCGGTTCGTTTTGAGTAGTATTCTTGGGCAATGGGGAGATTGGGTAGAGCAATGGAGGTGGGTTCTGATGAATTGAGGGTACGAAATCACGGACAGCCATGATTTGTAGATGGATTTGAATCGGAGTAGGGATTTGACGGGGAGTCTAGAGAGAATGTTGACTACGAGTTTGTCAGGGATATTTAGCCCACGGATCTTTTTGTTGTTCTCTATTGGCCGTCCAGCTAAATAAGTCAAGTAGATTATTTTTTTGTCTTTATTCAAATTTTTTTCGTATCACTTGGCTTATTATCAATTTTTTAGGAATTATTGCATCCTCACGACAAGAGGAATCTAAAAAATAAAAAATTTTGACCGAAATTTAATTTTTTTTGAATAAAGACGAAAATAAGTCAATTTTTTCGTCTATATTTAAAAAACATTGAATTTTGATCAAATTTTTTTACTTTTTAGATTCCTCATCGTGAGGATGCAATAATTCCCAAAAAATTGATAATAAGCCAAGTGATACGAAAAAAATTTGAATAAGGACAAAAAAATAAGCCACTTAGCTTATTTAACCAAACGAAGTTAAATCTGGTGGGTCCTTTGTTCTTTGGAACCCATCCGACAGATCGCACAAGATAATTTTCCACACCTATGAGCTTCCTTTCCGTAGCTTTGTGTTGTTTATTGAGGGACTTGTTGTGTAATAAAGGAAGATGAGAGATCTCGTGGTGGACATCCCTGTGCAATAAGGGCAGAAAAGTAAATGTATCAGTAAGAAAGAGTAGAGTTTTGGTAGGAACAATTTCAATTTTGGCAGGATCAATTCCGGTTTTGGCATTATCAATTGCCAAATTTTTATTATTGAATTTCATATGTATATATATGTGAAGGGAATTCTTTCGGTATCCCGATCATTTTGGAATGTGTGTATGTTCAACATGTGCTTTCCCTGGAATTAAGGGATATGTTTCTCCCATTTCCAGCCGACTCTCTCTCTCTCCCTGGAATTAAGGGATATGTTTCTCCCATTTCCAGTCGACTCTCTCTCTCTCTCTCCCGGATTCCCGCCGAACATCACCCTATCACCATTACCACCCTACTCCTCCCTCCCCCATGACAGCCGAACCACCACCTGCCATCTCTCTATTTTCCTATCCACTTGACAACACCTTAATACCCAATGGTTCCCCATTTTGCTCCCCGAATCCAGCTGCTACTGCCACCACCTAGCTAGCCGGCTCCTCCCATCATCACCACCTCTCTCCCTCTCCCTCCACTTCCTCTATAAATACCTCTCTCTCTCTCTCTCTCTCTCTCTCTCTCTCTCTCTCTCCATATGAAAATCACAGCACACAAATACACCCTCTGCTGCCCCCAGAAACAAGATAGAAAGAGAGAAAACTTCACTCCATTAATGGAGGTTTAGAGAGAGAAAGTAAAAGTGGGTTTCGGCCCTACACTAATCTGAACAGAAATTCGAGCTACCCATCTGCTAACACACTCTCAAGCATCTCAGAACCTATTCCAATCATCCCAAGCCGTCCGTCCCGGTTGTCTTCTCCGATCGCCGAAAATCCACGAAACCGTTCACCGTAATTTCTGACCGAGTTCAAGGTAGATTAATCTCTATCCTACCTCTCCCTAAGAATATTTATGTTTTAATGTGTTAATTTTTACGTTTGGAGGTGAAAGGAATCGAGCCCGTGGACCAAATTTTCCAAAAATGGCCGAAACCATTTTCTCTGAATTTATACCGTTCGTAGCCGTTTGTTTTTAAAAGATTGGTAGCTAAATTGCAGATTTCCCTTTTGTCTTTTAAAAGGGAGAGTTGCTTTTCCCCCCTCCCCTGACACACCCCCCTCCCGACCCCACCCCTCCTTTCCCATTTTAACCCCAATACCTCCCGCCTTCCTTCTTTTCAGTTTAATCTTTCTTTTTTCTTTCATTCTGTTTTGTTAATTTTCAATTCTTTTCTATATTTATTTTCTTTCAACGACCACCATATGACTCATTATTTAGTTTCAAGACTCTCTTAGGGTGTCCATTAAAAGGTTTTGGAGTTAAAAATTTATTACGACCATTTAGAATGAAATGATCAGAAAAATAATATCTTTGCACCGGTTCAAACGAATTGAAAATTGAAAGACTTATTTTTTTAATTATATTTTTTAATATATGTATATAAGAAAAAAAGGAAAAAAAACAGTCGGAGTAATTTTTAACTATATTTTTTAATATATAAACAATGTAAAAAAAATAATAGTTTCAATTTTCAATCCATTTGAACCGGTACGAAAATGTTATTTTTCTTATCATTTAATCCTAAATGGTCATAGTAAATTTTTTGCGTTAAGGCCTTTCAACGAGCACCCTAAGACTCATTATTTAATTTCAGAGCTCTTTTACGGTGTCCATTGAAAGACCTTTGAGTCAAAAATTTATTACAACAATTTAGGAAGAAATGATCAAAAAAATAACATATTTGTACTGGTTCAAACAGATTTAAAATTGAAACTCTTATTTTTTTACACCATTTATATATGAAAAAATATAGTTAAAAATTAATTCAACTGTTTTTTTTCCTTTTTTTCCCTATATATATATTAAAAAAATAGTTAAAAAAATAAGTCTTTCAATTTTCAATCCGTTTGAACCGGTACAAAGATGTTATTTTTCTGATCATTTAATCCTAAATAGCCGACTGTTATTTTTCTGAAAATTGAAACTTTTATTTTTTTACACTGTTTATATATTAAAAAATGTAGTTAAAAATTAATCCGACTGTTTTTTCCTTTCTTTTTCTCCTTATATATATAGTTAAAAGAAATAAGACTTTCAATTTTCAATACGTTTGAATCGGTGCAAAAATATTATTTTTTTGATCATTTCATTTTAAATGGTCGTAATAAATTTTTGGCTTCAAGGCCTTTCAATGGACACTCTAAGAGAGCCCTGAAATTAAATAATGAGTCTTAGGGTGCTGGTTGAAAGGCTTTAGAGTAAAAAAATCATTATGACCATTTACAATAAAAAATTCCTTTTTTTCCCTCCACCACATTTCGTTTGGCTCCCTTCATATTAGAAGTGTTCGCTGAAATGAAAAAGTATTATTAGTTCGTTTTGCTAAGAGGAATTGAAAATTTTAAAATTATGATTAGAACTCATAAATTTTTTAAAAAACACAAAATGAAGCAAAAAAGACAGTTTTTTGGCCCTTTTTTTATCTTTATTCAAAAAAAAAAATTGAGTATCGATTATAATTTTTTACTTTTTTCAATACTCTCGTTGAAACAAACTAATAATTCTTAAAAAATTTGACATAACTTTTGGGCTTATTTTTGTTTCTATTAAAAAAAAATTAGTTCTAATCATCATTTTTTACTGTTCTGAATTTTCGTCGAGACAAACCAAATACTCTGTATCTATAAAAATTTGATGCGAAAAATAACAAATGCAAAAGAAATTAAATAAAGACAAAAAAAGTCAACTGACTTATTTAAGCCAATCGAGGTCTTAATCTGATGAGTAATTGAATAAATTTGATGATTAAAGGCTAGATTTTAGTAATGATGAAATGGTAAGTCTTCCCGTTGAAAGTGACAACACAATGTAAGAAATAATTAAGACTCCTAGAAAAAGTGTGTGTGTGTATATATATAGGTATGATTAAAGTCTGTTGAAATATATAGCTGAAATGGTAAGTTTGTTTTTTTGTTTTTGTCCTTTATAGATTAAAAAATATAGTTAAAAAAATGTTCTAATTTTCAATCTGTTTGAACCGGTGCAAAGATGTTATTTTTTTGATCATTTCATCCTAAATAGTTGTAATAAATTTTTTGCTTCAATGCCTTTCAATGGACACCCTAAGAGAATCCTGAAACTAAATAATGAGTTTTAGGGTGTTCGTTGGAAAGTCTTAGAACAAAAAAAAAAAACGATCGTCGCTCCCGATTCAATTGAATTGAAAATTGGAACACTTTATTTTCGAATTGTATTTTTTAATATAAAAAGGTGTATTTATAGAAATTAAATACATAAAATAAAAGAAATTAAATAAAGAAAGAAAGAAATTAAAAGGGCGGACAGAGGGGAGGGGGTGGAGGGTAAATGCGGAAAAATGGTGTGGGGTCAGGGGGTGTGTGGTGTCAGGGGGATGGGAAAAGCAATTTACTTAAAAGGTTATACTTCGGCCAGTAAAGTAATTATTAGTTGTGTTCCTTTTACAGTCAAACACCCGTATGATTTTGACTCAAGTTACTATCACTCCATTTGGTTCAACATTCTAAGAGTTACTTTTAACTCTTGGCATAGTTTTCAATAAATTTTTTCTCTCTATCCCTCTCTATTCATTATCACTCCAACTATCAAAAATAACTTTCAAAAATGTAATCCAAACAAAGCCTATATATTTTGGTTACTTCCTACTGCTAATAACAATAAAAGGCCGTTCCACATTCTTGAAAAAAGAACTTAAAAAAAAGTAATTTTAAAGTTAAAAATCATGTATTTACGTAAATAATTTTTCTATCAATATGGATCTTGTTTGATAGATTTCATTGTGATATTTTAAACGGTGTAAAAAAATTAAAAAAATATTTTTCATTTTCGTTATATTTGAGTTTGAAATTATTTTTAAAAAAAAAAAAGGTTTTGGGAGAAAATGGAACGGGGCCTAAAATGTTGTAAAAAGAAAAGGCCTACATGAGTTGTCTAAAGTAGAAACGTATTTTGATAAAATTAAAAAAAAAAATCTAGTCTGATTACAACATCGTAAACACCTTATAATATGTTGAGTAGATGCCGATCAAAAAAATATATATATGTTGAGTAGATGCTACAAATGATCTTAAATGCATAACAATTATTATTTTATTTTATTGTGTTTTGATGATAAGAAAATCGTTCATTAATTTTTTTAACAAAAAGTAAATGAGTTTACTAAAACTAAATTTAATATAAGAATAATTCCAAACACTATTAAATAAGATAAAAAATATATATAAATGTGGAGTTATTCGCTTACAGCAAGACTTATTGAATATAATTTCATCACATGCTCTTTATTGCACATATTAAATGCTATGATGTTATTCTTTTAATTATGTTATGATCTTGAACTATGGAATTATGTGAATTTTTGCTACAATTGAACATGCTAGCTTGGACTTAGGTTTATGGGTGGTTGTGAGCAGGAGCGGATCCAATATAGGACTAGGAGGGTCACATGACCCACCTGGAGAAGGAATAAATAATAAATATGTTGACATATGTAACAAAGTGACTCATGGTTTAGTGGTTTGGCACAAGGGCAAGGAGACAGGCGATACAGGTTCAAAACTTGGTAACAGCATGTGTTTTTGTTTTGTTTAGCACTCCCAAGTCTCCATAATATATTAATATATTTTGATGACATTGTTTCAATTTCTCTCTCTTCCTGTCTGTAACTTATAAATTTTATTTTAAAAATTCCTTAAGTACATTAAAATTTGAACATCATTAAAAAGATTATAAAAGTAATTCAATTCTTAAAGGATTAGCATGGATTTTTGAAAATCTGTTATTATTGTAATCATAGCATGCCATATTTATTTATTTATTTTGTACTCTTATCAAGTTTATTTTTCTTGTCTTTTTTTGATAAGCTCCGTTACATGATCTTAATTCAAAAATATCGTTACTATTTTGAGTGATTTTATAGTTTTCAATTATTGTCGAGAGCCTAGATTTAAGGTTTTGCCTCCCTAAAATCTTAGGGTCGGATTTGTACTCGAAAGGTGATCCATCTGTATGAAATTTCTGGATCCGCCATTGGTTGTGAGTAGTGATCACATAGCCGATAATAAGTAAAGGATGAAATGGTAAAGCAGGTTGAAGAGTTAGGGGACGGTAAGGGGCCCCGGGTACAGTATCTGGGGAATGGTAAAGGGCCTCGGATATGATACAGTACCCTACGGAAGTGAGAATAGTAGCATTGTTATGTGAGCCGTAGTCATGGAATGGCATGGTAAACTACTTGTCATGGTCATAGGTGAATCCAAGCTACACACGTAACTTAAATGCATTCACTTAGGACCCCGGGCAAACAAGAGGGAGTGAACCCATGGGATGATCATTGCTAGTGGTTGGGGAGGATAGATTTGGTGGAAAAGATCTTAGATTCCACGTAAGGTTAAAGGATAGTAAGAAAAGGATGACGTAATATATTATTGCACTTCTTTTATTTTAGTTGCTATATCATGTCTGCTAGTTGTAAAGTAAGGGGTTGGTAAGGTAAGATTTATCTATTGAGTATTGACTCACGCTATTTCCACACCAGGTCCTGAAGGAGATATTGAAGAGCAATACGCCCCACTAGCGGGAGTGATTTTTTAGTGTCGAGCGGGTATATCTTACATGATACCCATTCGACGCATCCGAGGCGCCGTCCGATACATTTTTAGATGGCTCGGATTGAAACCCTCTCTCTTTTCATACAATATTTTCTCTCTCCAAATTTGGGCCATTCAAACACGGAATGGACAGATTGGATGCGCGATTGGGGACCATATGGTACCCGCTTGGCACTGAAAAATTTTCCCACCAGAGGACTCATACCCCACTGAAGACCTCCCGATCCAGTCATCCAGGAAGAGGAGTTTGTCGAGCCTTGGGTTAATTACCAATAGAAAGCCTGATTTTAATTTGAAGTATTGCACTCAAACTTTTAAGTATTGTACTCAAACTTTTAAGTATTGTAATCTTAAGGCACTAATGTCGCATCTTTTGTAAGACTTAAATGTTGTTATCTTTATCTGAATTTTTAAAACTTCCGCTGCTAAACTGTCTTTAAAAGTTATTTCATTTTAATATTATTAAATCATTTGAAAAAGATTTACTAGAGGTTCTCGAAAATTAGGGCGTTACACTACAATTTTTTGGATTATATACAGATCTTCGTGTTCGTGCCTCTCTATATCAGTAAATCAATGTCTTTATAATGGTGAGAAAGGAAGATAAATGACGGATTGAGTATTTTCACATCTATTCTCATTAATGAAACTAGTGTTGTACATGTTCGATGCACGGGACAAAAATTGATCACATTTGTATTTTTTTCGACTCAGTGTATTGAACGAGAACAACGCTAGTTGATATCTTGCTTGTTCGATGTATGCACTCATTGCACTGGAACACTTACATCTATTGTTATGAATTAAACAAACAAAAAAAATTAAAAAATATAGTTTTATTTTTATTTCTTTGTTTATGAAAACTCAACTACTTATTTTCCTAAAATTTCTCTCCTATATTCACTCACCCCTTCCCCACGTTTCTCTCTCACCTCCACACATTTCTCTCTCCTCCACACATTTCTCTTTCTCTATTTTAATACAAATAAAAATAAAAAATCTAGAAAATTAGTATATGAAGTTTGCATGGAGAATTGGGAGGCACTAACACATTTCTATATTATATTGATAGATAGATAGATTCCGTCCAGTCCTCTCCTGTTTTTGCTATTCAGACAAGTACTAAATGGGTTTTATTTTTCCCCCATTGCTCTCTCACAAACACGAAGGGCTGTAAAGTGTAAAATGAATTTCAACAGCACATCTTCCTCCATTGCTTCTTTTTTCTTCTTTGTGCGAAGTTAGGAACACAATTCTTTTACAACGTTCTTAACAACGGCTCCATTTGTTTTGATGTAAAATATTTTTCATGTAAAATAATTTTTTAGAAAATAAACTTTAAACTTTTATTTTTCGGTATTTGATTAGTACTTAAAAATATTTTTAGAAATCAACAAAATAGTGTAGAGAGAAACGGGGTGGGGTTGGGAGCAGCTTAAACAGAGCAGGACTAATAATCAAGGAAACTAAACAGTGAGAATTGCAGTAGAAGACAGCGGGTTCATTTCGGAAAATAACTTACGGAAGATTAAAAGGTAAGTCATTTTCATCCAATTGATAAAAAATGTTTTACATGTAAAATGTTTTCCTCATTTTTTACACAATCAAACACCGAAAAATAGATATTTTAAGTCTAAATGAACGGAGACAAATCACTTCACAACGCACAAGTCAAACTTTTATTCATCGACAATATTAAGATTTATCATCCGGTGATCGGCCATTTAGCAAGTCAAGAAATGGTAAAGTCATAATTTCATATATTGTCAGATAACATTTGTGTGGTGCTTTTTTTTTATTCGAGTATCCATGAAATAATTCAAGTGATTTAATGGTGGCAATACGTTACGGTAAAAAAATGGTTTTGACACCATTATAACAATTTTGTCAAAATTTAATAAATTTTATGAACAAGTAAAAAGAAATTGCATAAAATAGCCTCAAACTATTAGAGATGTGCTTGTGTTTTTCTTCTGAATGATCATCTCTGGCCTTTACTCAACATTCTATTCAAATTTTGGTTTGAACGAGTAAATGCTTCATCTGTTATGAATCACTCTAACGGACAAACCAAAATCGAAGCACAAATTTTAGTAATAGCTTCATTAATGACATAGTTTTAGTAAGAGCTTTATTAGTGGCATAGTTCTAAAGGTTGTCAATAAAGAAAAAGATAGAAAAAAGAGACTTTAATGCACCTTTTGCACTTTTTAATACACTTTCACACACTTTTATACACTTTTCACACATTTCAATGCACTTTTAAACCTTGATGACAACCCATTGAACTGTTTTTAGCATTTTCGTGATGGTTAAAAAAAGGTCAATTGATAGAGAGTAAAGGCAAAAATATTGTTAGAATGCAATAAACAATTGTGTCCAAAGCCGATAGACCTAGACATGGAACGACTTGTTTTTGTACTCTAGAGTGGTGTTTAGTTTTCCTTTGACCTAATTTTTTTTGGGAATTTTTGTCATGGTCTTTTTATTTATTTCATTGTAATTTTTACTAAATTTGGATCAAATTTTTATATCATATTGTTTGTCTCGATGACAAAAATTAAAAAAATATAAAAAAATATATCAAAGTTGGAAAAAATTTATACAAGACGACAAAATAGACCCCCAAAGACAGTCTTGTCACCTAAAAGACTGTTTATTTCTTCTTCTTCATCGACTTATCTCAACTTTTGTCATCTTCAGTCTATAATTTTATATTTTTTCGATACTTGTTTGACGATGTAGTCATTTCAACATAATGAATCTCCAGAAGATGTAAAATTATATTCTAGTCTAATAGAAATAATTAATAGAAAACAAAACAAAAAAACCGTGTCGAGGAATCGTAGAAAAAAAATTAGGCTAAAAGGAGCATCTCCAATGTGACCTTTTTAATCTCACGTGGCAGAGTATCCCTAATCTCAACTGGTGAACTGGGGTTTCGGTTGGTGGTGAGGAGAGAGAGAGAGAGAGAGAGAGAGAGAGATGTGCAAGTGTAGTCGCTGTGTGTATGCCGCGTGTGATTGTGAGAGAAGCTGGAGATATTGTAATGTGGAAATGATCAAGTTAATGGAGTCTAATTAATTATAGGAGAGTTCACATTAGTAGTTTTTCAAGAAACTGATGATTTCAGTACTTTCATTCTTTTTATTTAGAGAAGAAGACTAGACAACACTCGAGCATTGCATTTTGCGATCTATCATTTCGATCGAGATGAGTGGTTAAGCATGTGATCCATTCTTTTAAAATTCTCTTGAGCCTATTTATCCTTAACACATTATTTGTTGTGATTCGATAAATATTATTGTTATTTGTTGGCCTCATGTTAAATGATGTTGACGTACCATTTGGCATACAAGATTGATTGATAAAATTTCCAATTGGGGTTGATTGCGCTTAATTTTATTGTTGTCGATTATAATATTGTTGAGATTATGCAGCGGCACGGAGAATATTTCTGGTGCAGGTGACTTTGATTCGTCGTTGTTCTTTTGTGTTTGGGACCATGTTTATATTTGTGAAAGTCCAGGGAAAGGGGAAAAGACTTGGGTAAAGCTGGGGTGACTATGGCCATTAGGAAAAAGACTCGGGTAAAGTTATGGTAACTCTAGTGCTCAACGGATTAGGGAAAAGACCTGGGTAAAGCCATGGTGACTCTCTTCTAGATCGACTTAGAAAAAAGACCATGTTTGGGACCATGTTTACATTTGTGAAAGTCTAAGGAAAAGGAAAAAGACATGGGTAAAGCTGGGGTGACTATGGCCACTAGGAAAAAGATTCGGGTAAAGCTATGGTGACTTTAGTGCTCAACGGATTAGGGAAAAGACCTGGGTAAAGCCATGGTGACTCTCTTCTGGATCGACTTAGGAAAAAGATCTGGGTAAAGCCGTGGTGACTTCAAGTACGATGTTAGATCTAACGGGCGAAGCCCTGAGAAAATATTTGGCCATTGATAATTGGTAATGGTAATTATGGCTCCCAATTTGGTTTGGATTCTCATATTATTGTTGCTAATCTTTATGATATTATTGGGCACACTGTTTGGTGAAAAGGATTAATAATGTGATTCAATTATTGTTGCTACTATTCATTAATCCGTTATTCATCTTGTGGATACTACTGGTCATTTCTTTGGGGCTCTCGTTACCGTTCGTTTATATATATGCCACTTTGTACCCTTAGCATACTTAACTACTCACTGAACTTTCAGCTGATGGATTTATTCCACATTTTTTTTCAAGTTTGGAGCATTGTAGTGGGCTCTGTGACATTGTTGGGGACCTCTAGGGCATTTGCATTTTTATATCTTTTCTTATGTCAAACAGCTTCCGCACTTTTATTTATTAGCAATTCATTGTGAAATTTGGAGTTGGAGAATATCGGATATTGTGCCCATCTTGTTTGACAAAAATATTGGTTAACGGTTTGCACATTTGCTTTAATAAAATATTCAAATTTTACTTTATTTGTTTGAAGTCGCTAAAAATATTTTTAACGAGATTTCGTGTTCCATGATTGTTACATAGTTCCCGGCCGATCATGCTTCCGGATTTGAGACATGACATGTGGGATTCTATAAGAGCTTGGAATTCGATCTGAAATTCAAATGCTTCCACATTGAGTTAAATGGAGCTATATTGAGAACTCACCTTCCATTTGTATTTGTTATATATATATATAGAGTCTCATACTCCTAAGGACCACCTCATTTTAATAAAATGAGGACCTCCATTTCCTGATCGAATTTTGATAATCCGAGCTACTCAATGTATTCAGAACGTGATTTTAAGGGTATCCGTGGGAAATCACCAAAAAAAAAAAATCGGGAAGGGCTTCATCCGAATAGTTTTGGTTATGTTTTTATCAAACGGTTCAAATAAAAACTACTCAAATCAAGCCCTTCCCGGTCTTTTTTTTTGCTGATTTCTCATGGGTACTCTTAAAATCACGTTCTGAACACATTGAGCGGCTCGGATTATCGAAATTCGATCGGAAAATAGGAGAAATGGGGAGGTTCTTATTTTAACTAAAATAAGGATCTCCTTATTTGAAAATGACTATATATATATATACACACACACACATACATACTGTAATAACTCTGAATTTTAATAAATAAAAAGTTATTTTTATTATTCGAGTTATTAATTTTAATTGCTTGAATTACGTTAATTCTTGTATTTTGTCAAAATTGCACTTTGGCCCCTCAAGTTTCATTTCTTGCACTTTAGTCCTACTTAGCAAGCCTAGTTAGCATCTAACCATCCGGTTAGAGTAACTAAACCGAAAAGTCACCTAGTCTTGGCAAAATGACCGTTTTGCCCCTCGTTGGAACTTTTGACCCTTTTGAACCCTAAACTTTAAATTTTAATATTCATTTTCTTTTAATCAAATTGGTTTATTTCTTTGTCCATTAGACAATGATGGTTAGGGAAACTATTATCCATTGGGTAATAAAATCCCATTTGTTTATATTAAAAAGTATACTTACTTTATTGTACCTTTTGATTATTTTATTATTTTAAAGTGGCCTAATAACTATTATCCATTGGATAATAGATGTTATGGGAAGTTTTAACCATTGGTCAATAGAGTAAATCTTTCAAGTACTATTGGATCATTTAATTAATCATTTTCTTTAATCACATGGGAAAATACTATTATTTTAATCAAAAGTGCATAGTTACTAAAGTACCCCTTTTATTATTTTTTTATTGGGATTTTCAACCACCTTTGTGTATATATATATATATATATATATGTGTGTGTATATATATATTTGTACCTAGTTATATATTATATTGTCTAAAGTACCCTTGTCTATTTATGAGTTGGTAAGTGAATCTTAGCCTTGGATCTACCTTGGATTTCAAAAGTACCAAGAAACTATTTCTTTATTTGATTTTTCTTCCATTGTATGACATATATATGCATATATATATATGTGTGTACCTTGCAAGAGAGAGAGAGAGAGAGAGGGAGAGGCCGAGAGAGAGAGAGGAGAGTGAGGAGAGAGAGAGGAAGGAGAGAGGGAGAGAGATTTGATGTATATCTTGGCCTTGATTTTTGTTATACTTCAAATCCTTGGGATTTATTTTCTTCCGAATCAAATCTTAACTCTATTGTACTCTAATATTCACCTTGCAACTTCTCAACCCTTTGATCATGTACCATTCTCATCTCAACCCTCCATTTGATTCAAGAATCCCACCAAGGTACACCATAGCCATGCAAACCTAGGATTCTTGCATTGATCTTCCATCAAAATTGGATTTGATTTGAATTAAAAATTGGGCAATGAAGGAGAGAGAGGGGGCCGGCCAAGGAGAGAGAAGGGAAGCCCTTGCCTATAAATAGAGAGCCATTCTTCACTTGAAAATCACACCTCAAAGCAATTAGCTCCTCCTTCTCTCTAGAATTCCAAGTTTCTTTGTTTTAAGTTCAAACTCTCTTTGTTCTTGTGAGTTCTTGAGCGAAACCACCAAACCACTTCCAAAACCACCCTACGATCTTAAAAGTAGTGTAGTAGTAGTTAGGAAGTTGTTTCTAGGGAAAGTGATTCAAAACTTTTCCTTTCGAAGCAATAGGAGGGCCGTTACGCTGCCGAAATCAACCCGACGTCCAAACCACCACCTAGGAGAACGGTAGTGATCCTTACTTAGTTTTCAATTGCTTACTTTATTTTTGTAAAGTAGTTGAAATCTTACTATGTGAAACTCTACTTACTTTCTTTTAGTTTGAAAGTGACTTTGATCGTTGTTTGAAAAGTAAAAATGCATGATTATGTTGTTTATGGTATTCAAGCATGCTACGTGACTTAGATGTTCTTATTATACTATTTCGAAGTTGGAATGAATGCATGTTGTTGTAAAAGTCCCACACGCGGAGTCTTGCATGAGAACGTGACACGAAAACCAAGAAAGTAGACACATGGCACCTAGGGTGTGTTTAACAAGGTTGTTGTGTTTTCCCAGTTGGAAAATATCTTCGAAACTATGTAATGACTATTTCAAGGGTATTACGTAAGTGTGTGTGTGTGCCAATGGGAACCTGGTGCGGCGGAACCATTGTGAGGATACTCGAGAGTCCGGAACGGCGGAATCGAGGTTGGGTGTGTATGGCTTGGTTATCCGCGTTACGGAGCCAATGCATTGTGTGCCAATGGGAACCCGGTGCGGCGGAACCATTGTGAGGATACTCGAGAGCCCGGAACGGCGGAATCGCGGTTGGGTGAGTTAAAAAGGTGTTTTTGAAAAGGGTAACAATGAAAAGGTTAACGATGAGTCAAACGCCAACGGTAGTTACAAGCGAATGTAAACATATTATCAGTATTGTCTTTATTTCCCTGCTTATGTACCTATCATGTGGAAATCGATGCTAGTAGTAGGATTATACTATTGAGCTTTCGTAGCTCATGGTGTTGCCTTTGTGGTGACCCTGGCATATTATATGGGTGGCGACGCCGGTATCATATGTCAGACTTGATAGACGAACAGGGCGATCTATTCACCTTGGAGGCGTACGGAGCCGAAGAACTCGCTAGGTTGGAGGAGCAAGAGGAGCCGTAGAATAGGACTTCTTAGTTCCCTTTTGTTGTCTTTTGAATTTCAAATGCTCCTATAAGAGCTGTTTTGTAATAATGAGCAGTAACTCGCTTATTTCTGTAATAAATTTCTTTCATTAACGCACCTAAAATTAGGGGCGTTACACATACATACTAGCTCAATGTTACTATCGCTCCACGCTTGCACATGGTGTTTGATTAGTAAAGGTCGTTTTCATAGTGAAAAATTCATGTTTATTACGTTATAGCTTTCTGGCAAATGTGAAATTGGTGGAAAATAATTCTGGATAATTGCAAACTCGCTATTAAGTTGAGCCGTGCCTTTAGGTACGGACAATTCCGAGTACATATATATCACTGGTAAGTGCTTGTTAATTTTTCGTCTTTGATTATTTTCGTCATAGCTTTTACATTTTTGACCCATCATTTCGCATGAATGACAAATTTAAAACATTTAACATGAATCCAAGAATACTAATTAAATTGAAATTAATACAAATTTAAAACATTTAACATTTGTTCACATATTATGCACAAATCACGATTTGAGGCTTACACCAAGTCCCGCACAAATAACAAATGATCCGAGTCAATTATAAAATTTTAAATATTTTTTGAAGTGTCCCTAAAACAGTTCAATCCAATCTTCTAACTTTTTATTTAGATTGTAGGGATTTAAAATCTGAATGAAAATTAGATGATTGGATTGAGCTAATTTTTTGTGAGGGCACTTGAAAGAATGTTTTAAATTTAATGAATGATTCAGATCGTTAGTGACTTTGTGCGTCAGGTCCCACAACATGATCTCTGCAGAGGAAATCTGTGTGGATAGCAGTGGCAGAGTTAAGCCAAGATTCAGATGTGGGAGTAGCACCATCCAATGGAAATCAAGTTTCATGTTATGTGGAAAATATATGAAGAAAAAATTAAGTGTAAAGTCATATAATTAGATTTTGTTGTGGACTTTTTTTATTGACAAAGAAATAAAGGTTTGTTTGACCTCTTTTAAGGTATGCAAATACAAGACATTATGATAGTAACTTTTCTTGATTGCCTACTATTCTCTAAATTGCATTTTTTTTTATAGCATTTGTACAAAGTATTAGTTTTTATTGCATACCCGTAAATACTTAGTCGAGCCACATTAATACATTATTCTATAAAGAAAATTATGTATTCGAATGGGTCATGGAAAAATTTATTGTCCAAATGAGTCACATTCTTTTTCAATTAATGGAAAAATTACAAATCTTATGGGAACTTATGCAAAAAATAAGAAAGAGAGACATCGGAAACAAAAAAACATATGAGTGGTAGGGAATTCAAACCCTAACGAATAGGAGACACTTTACCACTATACTAGACCATGCACTTGTATGGAATTCTTCAAATGTTTATAATTAATCTTTTTTATTGTTAGGATACATTACAGCTAACCCCATCTAACTAACACCCCGAAAACACTTAACCTCCTCTATTATAAAATTGGACACTTAACCCCCTCTAACTATTGAAAATCTATTTCTACCTCGTTTCTGTTAGGATTTGGATGGAAATGGACACATGCAAGTCACATGCTCACTTATTTTAAGCATAGAGACATTATTACCCTTTCCCCTTCTCTCACCCACTTTCCTTTCTCTCTTTCTTCGATTAAAAAAAAATCGCGGAGTAGTACCACCGTGTTCATAACATGGGCTATCTCCTCCAATACCACATCCTCAGTATTTTCAAATGGCAAATGCTAATTGATGCCCCTGGGGCACAATTTTAAAAGCATTAAATGAGTTAAGAAGTTTGCAAAACACTATTGGTATAAAGGTAGAGTTCTCACCCTCTTGTATTAATTGTTATAGTGTCACATTTGCCCTTGCTAATTGAAAGTATTTTAAATATTTATTTTCAAATGGTAAGAAATGCAGTAGGTTTTTGTTCTTTATTGCTAATGCTGATGTAGTTTGTTCTTAAAAATTAAAGTCAAGGTTTGTGCTTTAGTTATAAGGGATAAAATGAAACAATATCTACAATTTTTTTTTGCTAAATGATAACGTCAAAATTATTTTTATTTATGTCAAAATTTTCTAGCCCCATTCTCCCTAACTTTATTGTGGTACTGTTGTCTAAATAATATTTTTGAACTCATTTTTTCTTCATGGTAAAGACAATTCATTCTCCCTATTTTTTGATAATTTTCGGTATCATTTACTTATTGTAATTTTTTTAGCTTTTCATCGTAAATTTAGGACTAATTATTAATCTCAACAAGAAAAATCAGGAAAGAATAAAATGTGGATCGAAGTTAAAAGTAATTTAGATAAGACAACACTATAAACTAAAAATGTGGATCTCCAAGAATTTTTTTAATTAACTAAAAAAGTGATCTCCCTAAATTGCTTGTTCATGATTCTATCGGTTAACAATAAAAAACATTTTTAAAGGGATGTCGGTAGCAGTGAAAACTTGCACAACGATGTAGGTGTAATACTACATACTACAGATTATCAGAAAGTCTACTGCCACAGTAAATTTGTGCACATATTGTGTACAGATTTTTATGTGAGGTCCTATAAGGGTCCCACACAAGTGATTTGAGCCGTTCATTATATTTAAAACATTTTTTCAAGGGCTCTCACGAAAAATCAGCTCAATCCGATACCTTTGAGTATTTGATCTGATCGTCTAAATTTTTATTCTCTAAAAACATGAATGCAAAGTTAGATGAGTAAATCAAACGCTTATAGGTACCAGATTGAGCTGATTGTTGGCAGAGGCCATTGAAAAAATGTTTTAAATATAATGAACGACTCGAATAACTTGTGTGGGACCCATAATGAACCCCATATAAAAATTTATGCACAATCTATTAATAGATTGCTGTGCCAGTAAACTGGTTCATTAATTATAGGGGTGAGCAAAATATCCGTCAAACCGTGAATCCAGTCCAAACCAATCCAAACCGAAAGATTTGGTTCGGTTTTTTAGTAGTATGGTTTGGTCATGGTTTAAAAAAATTAGAAACCGCATTCTATGGTTTGGTTTGTGGCTTCATGTTCACGGTTATGGTTTCAAACCGATCTGAACCGTATAATATATATATATATATATTATAATAGTTATATATATTTTAATTATGATTCACCAAATAAATATGGGAGCCTACTTTCCTAATTTATTGATCCTATTAAATCCACCAATATTTAGTTTTCCAATTCGTAATCCTATAATTCCTCTACTACCATTACCAAGACTAATTACCCTAACTTTCTATATAAATAAGAAAACCTATCCCTATACTATATTAACCTAATGTACTAACATAGCATCCATCTTTTGCCCAGCCACAATAAGCCATCTATCTTCTTTACCCACGGTTCTCTCTGCAATTTGCATGGTTTTCATGAATATAAGGGAAAACAAATCCTATTCTTGCTTTGATTTTTTGTGTGGCTATTTTTTTTCCAAATCAACAATATTTTATTTGATCCTAACTTTTTTCTTCTTTCTTTTCTTGTCAGATGTCAACTGCGGAATGAAATTGATTTTAATATAAGTTTTTTTAAAATTTATCTTCGTAATTTTAAGTACTTCAAATATTTTTTTGGAGATGATAGCTTAGTTCAAAGCAAACCGTGGTTAAAACCGAAACCGAACCGTAGTCTAATGGATTGGATTGGTTTGGTTCTATGTTTTTTTATGGGTTGGTTTGGTTCTCGAAATTTATAATCCGTAGGTAGGTTTGGTTCTTGGTTTACTATAAAACCGAACCAAACCGGACCATACTCACCCCTAATTAATTATAGGAGAGTGTTTCCAACCATTCAAAATTAAATGCATGATGGAGTCGTTTGAGAAATAGAGATCATCATTAATTGCCCCAACGTCACACCCCAACGTCTCTCTCTCTCTCTCTCTCTCTCTCTCATATACGGACGAACCGAGCAACACATCACCCTCCCTAAAAAACAAGCTGAAAAAAACCCTATGCGTGTTTTCCCCCCGCTGAAGACGGCGGCCAAGGCCGGAATCACGTGTTTGTACGTTACTGATTTTTAATATTGAGGCGTAGTGGGGACAAGGTAGGCGTTCTCGTCGACGAAGACGGCGCGGCCATGGGGGTTGAGGGCGTTCCAGAAGAGGGTTTCGTGGGTTGGCCGAAGGAAGTTGTAGTTGGGGCAGCGGCGGAGGACGGCCGCGAATGGGCAGTTGTCGTTCGTGGAGTTTTGTATTGAGGCGTAGTGGGGTTTGGGTAAGGGGGTGCCGTTGGCGACGGCGGTGGTCGTTTCTGTTTATTGGGACTCTGATTTGGTTTCTGTTTCTGGGTTGTGTTAATGGCGCGGATTTGTAAAGAGCAATAACGGGTTGATAAGGGTTCTTTTTCCATTCCATCACTCTCATCTTGTTGAATTCTTGATCTGAGAGAAAATCAGAGATGGGTTTTGTGAGTACTGTGATGGGTTTTTTCGGATTTGTCTTGTTGACCAAGGGACCTCGGTTCCGTCAAGAGAAATCAATTCAGTCAATTACCGCCGAAAGAAAAAATCACGCAACGTATACACTACCTATATTCCTTCGAATTCAAGGAAGAAGCATAAACCGTTGGATCTAAGAGCACCACCGAAATAGCGCAGCACATCGAAGGTTCAACGCTCCATTCCTGTTTCTAGGGCAAGCCTGGGGATTCTCAATCGGTATCCGCTCTCTATTTCTACTTCGTGTTCTGCAGTTTTCTAGGGTTTTGAATTTAGTTTCTAGTTTGGTTCCATATATACTATTTTAACGTTGGTAATTTAGTTTCTAGTCTGGTTCTTGGGAATTTAGTTTCTAGTTTATTTGTAGTTTGAATTCCGTTTCTTTTGTGTTATGGCTGGTGATTCTTTATCGGTAGAAGATAGTTTTGGGTTGAATATATGTTCTTGTTCGCCACGATACGAATACTAATTTGGGTTCCTTTTATCATTCGAATTTTTTGATTTCTTGGGGGTTTCCCTTGCTATTACCTAACAACTTGTGCTTCATTTGATGGATATGCAGCATATGATGATGGAGTACTTTCAGATTCTTTCTTTCAAATTGTTGGTTTATTGGCTTGAAAATTTGTATACTTCCTATGATTCCTAGTTAGGGGTGATTACTAGAACCCAATTTTCATGAACTTAACATGAGGCTATTATATAATTAACCCTACTGTTCTTTTGGATTGAGAGATTATTGCAAGGTTCAATAATCTTGCGGGATTGTTTGTCTCAATGATGTGCTATTGTTCTTACAATTCTCCCATATGCTTGCTTGTTGGAGTCATGTATTAGGATTCGTTCTAGTTGGGAGTGATACTGGCTTGTCATGGTTTGCTTTATGGTTTTTCCCCGTTGCATTTGGTTTGCCTAATATGAAGTCTCATCTATTTTTTGGTTTTTTTTTTTTTTTTTTTCAAGTTTCAAGTATATGATTGTCAAGCACATTGTTATTGTGTTGTTGGGTATGGTGCTGTGCGTCTTCCTTTTCTGTCACCTCTCCTATTGTAATATATTTATTGAGTATTCCTTGTAGATTGTTGTGTAGTGTCAATTTTTTTATTGTTCTTCTTCCTTCTTACCATATTTTTCCATTGCTTTGTCCGCAAGGCGGAAGTACAGTTCAACAGTTGTAGCGTCTTTTGCTGTCCTTGAGAGAAGACGCTCGATTATTGCTCCATTTATGTGTTCAATCGTCAGTATCAAGTGTGTTTCTTGTTCTCTATTTCTTCTTGATCGATGAACCTTTGTTCCCTACTGAATGTTCGAGCTTTCGTCCAATTCCTACCTCATTCAGGTGTGATTAGTTCTTGTCATTCTATTTGTGATGATTATTTTGAGGTACTTTTTGGGATTTTTGTAATTCGGTGCGTTGTTTGTGTCGTGGTTCTGAAAATGGGGATTTGATTTTTCGATGTTATTTTTCCATTTTTGACCTAAATTTTTTGTTTGTTGATTTTGCTACGGGGTTGGTTTGTAATTTTGATGTATTTCTTCCTCGGTAATGTCGAAAGATCCTGCTTGCTTTCTTTGAAGAAACTGATATTTCCTATTTCATGGATTGATGATTTTCGTAATTTGGTTGGAGTTGCTGTAACTGGCGTACACAGAATTTGTGTTTAGGAGGGGCCCAAATCACGTGTATTTTCATGATAATTTCTTCTACAGTATTTTTCTATCGGTAGTGTGTTGATAGTGTAAAGGTTGAATCGAGTTCATAATGATTTAGGGAATAGTCTATTATTGAAGAAATCAACTGCGAGTGTATATTTCCCTATTCCATTAAATAGAAAACCAATTTTGGCAAAGAATGATGCCAGGTCCTTAATGCGGACTTGATTGGGAGTACTTTACATACTCAAGGATGTTTTCAATAAATTTATTTCGTATCCCAAAAAAATAAAGAAAACGTAGTTAAATGTGGTACTTGGTTGGAAAGTCAATTTGATTTGGTTTGATAGCACTGTCTTGCTTATGTTTAATTTGTAAGTCTTGCCTACTTTTAAGTTTTTAAGGGGTTACACTGATCATTTTTGGGGAGACCATATGTTAGTGAGTTTTGGGACAATGAGATAACTAAACAAAGTTTTCTCTCAGTTATTTGGGGTTGGTTATGTGAGTCTGATTAGGCTCACTCAGGCCTATCAGTCCACCCTCTATCTTGTCTTCCTTTATGCCAATAAATCATGTCTGCATAGGATTTTGCATGTTCTTAAACGAGTTTTTAGTTGCCTAATAGAACTCTCCATTTACTGTGCTACTTACTGATCTTCCCTTCTTATTTCATTGTGAAATTCCACAGTGCAGAATTGAGAATATATTCTGGATTCGCAAACTGCTTCAAATCTTATTTGCTTCTCATCCCAGGGGCCTTTAAGATGTTCGGTCGGATAACGTTATGAGTTTAATGATGTCTGTCTATTGTACAAGATTATGACTCTATTTCATTCTTGAATCATTACAAAATGACATTTTCCAACGACTTATTAATACGAACTTTTAATTAGCGGTCTTATTGGAGTGTTGTTTTGGATGCTTTGGTTAAGATGAGCCAAACAATGCAACGCTTGTGGGCTCTAGCCTAATGGATACCCACAGACAAACTTCCAAACATTATATAGTTATATGATATATCTCGCATGCTTTCCTTCAGTATTAGACTTGATAGACACAGTAATAGATAGTTCTGTGTAGTTTCCTTTTTGGCTTCCAATCTTAGTATGTTTAACCTTGCATTTGACCAATGTTTTCCCTTATGGGGACAAACTGTATCAGGTACTTGGGGTGAGCTCATGTATTTCTGTTGTAATATAGGTGCTATCACGTTGTTGCTATTGACATTGATTCTCAAAAAGTGGAAATGGCATTAACGCAAAAAGTCTGGCGTGGAAGATTATGTTGATTTCATTGTTGGAGACTTTATCCAACTTGCTCCTTCTCAAAAGGTATGCTTTTGCTCTCCTGGAATGAGAAAATATTGGAATTTAGAAGTAAAGAAAGTCAAGATGTTACTTATAAAAAAAAAGAGGCCAGATGTTTTTATTCTTTTACGTGGATGCATTCTAACAAGGCTTTTATTATGATAGCGAAAATTTGAGGTCAACAATATTTTCAGCACCCCTGCCCCCACCCATCTCTGAAAGACACAAATGAAAAAGCTTGTACCAATGCCATGAGCTCATTTTACTGTTCGAGCGTGGTGTGTTTATGTTTCTGTATATTTAAAGTGAGTTCTTATCTCTATTTTGTGCGCACACACATATACAGGGAGTGCTTAACTTGTTCTTCGATGTCGTGAGATATTTGATGACATGTCACATTTGTAACTGTGTAAAATGAAGTGTTTTGGGTAGATCCGTCTAGAAGCAACCTGCCATAGTTTTGTTATCCTACTACTACGGTACTACCAATTATTGCTCTATAGGAATCAGTTGAATAAAACAGTAAATGGTGTTCAAGAGAAATGGAAAAGGAAAAAAAGGCAGAGGAAATGAGTGGACTATAGACGTTATACATGTGACACAATTGTTTGCTAACAGGTTGAGGGTTCGAAAGTCCTAAAAGTGAGCCTTGGAACACATAGCTACCTTGTAAACAGAACTTTGAGCTGTGCAAGAATCTAACAAACATGGAGAAACTCAGCTTTATCAGCCCTGGGAAATGTAAAGCAGGGATGTTGTTAACTGAAGCTGAAAATTAGACCAAATTGGACTATCCTTTGATGTTTAACATTACTGCATTTCCTCCTTTTCCTCTAAGTAGATAGATTTTATAATCCAATGTTTGTTTTGTTAGGGGGACGCAGTATTTCTCTCCACCATGGGGAGGTCCATCATATAAAGCAACGAAGAATTTTACCCATGATTTATTGAAGCCAAAAGATGGGTACATGCTGATGCCCATACGCTATCTTGACAATGGAGCCTGAGTAAAAAGATACACTGTCCTTCATTTGTGCTGTATATTGAGACTGTTAATAAAGGATAAATTAAGGAATTGGAACAGAGACCAAGGGCGTTGGTGCCTTAGGAACATCTGGCATTAGACTAAACTGATTCAAAATGAAAGAAATTAATCTTGAGGATGTACAATCAACCCGTGTGGAGCCGAACACAGTTCTATATCTTCCAAAATCATACGCTATCTGGACGTAATAAGAATAAGAACAATTGAGCAAATCAATCTTAAAAACTTACAACGATTATTGACGGATGAATGGGAAGTGAACGAATCCATTGATCTCCTTCTTGAGAATACATAACTGGTTCCAAAAGGCAAAGGCACAGAAGGAACAGGAGGGGCTTGAGCACCACCAACTTTAAGCCATTCCATATAGTACAAAGCAAACTGAGTAGTTCCTATGTCCATTTGATAATTATAAGCCTTGCTTAATACCTTCAACTTCTTTTCTTTATCAAAATACTCGAGTTTGTAGAAGCTCTTGTTCTTTATTATACCCAATCTTGATATGCAAAAAGTGGAGAAGAAATAAATGCTCCCAGAGTTCAGGAAGCAAGTGGGTCTGGGCAATAAATGGTGAATCACAGAAAACTTTAAGCAAATAACTTGAGGAAATCCTATCATTTTTCTCAAGCTTATACATTATTGACAAGTAGAGCTGTGCGTACACAAGCAGAGAACTGGGAATTCGGTGTTCCACAAGTAGAACCAGAAACAATGCTCAAAAGCCTAATTGAGTTCCTCAAACGACTTCATCATTAATTCACTCTTACTGTCCAAATCCTCATTATTCCTTCTTTCTAACAAACAAGAATAACACTTTCTCTTAACAGATTCGTGAAAAGTTTCATCTTTTAAGGCAAGGCACTGGACTTATTTTCTGGTCTTTTGTTGCGGTCTCTGAATCTTACTTGTCTTTAGGATTTGAGGAATTTTCCTTTGTCGAATCCTTCCTCGGACAACAATTCTTGAAGAGATGCCTTTTTTTTCCTAATGGGTTTTTGAGATTATGATGATAAAAGGAAAGATGAGAGTGAAGCATTCTTTCAAAGGTACAAAAGATAACGGCTATTGGGAGGAAGAAAGTGCAATAGGTGGTGATGACTCTGAATGAGGGCAAAGATTGGTTCTGGTGTTTTTTCGCTTAACCTTTTTAACCATTTGGAGTAGTATTTTGTTTGCTAATGGCCTTTAACCTGGCAAAATTGCAAAATCCATTTAACTTATCAAGTGATTTGCAAGTCTCTTTGGTGATCTGATTTGAGGTAGTTTTTGGAGTGAAGCTTATTTCAATTGTGATAATGTGATAATACACGAAATATCTACACGAGCAGGTTAAGGGGATGAAATAAACCCTTTTGGTGATCATGGGTATTAGATCAGTTATAGTCCCAGAAGATTAAGTGGTTAGAAAATATGTGACAAATATTATAGGCTAACGCTCCCTCTTTTGTGACTCCGTCTCGCTTGAGAGGCAGCCAACGAACAAGGTATGCCAACACTCAAAATAAGCGCATAAATGTGAATCCAGTGGAAGATAGATAGAGATTTCAAGGCTTGGGATAAGGATGACATAGAATCAAACTTCTGGTACCATGTTTGTACACTGATTATACCATACGCTTATGTTGTAAAGAAAATAAGACAAATGGCCCAACTATATATCAAGCTACCCGACAATGGCTTCTTCATGTTTCAATTTTTACCTGGTGTTCTTTGGAATACCATCTTTGTGGCCTTGTTTACTGGCAACAAAATGAACAGAATGCAATTATTCTTGTAGTGGTTAACAATCAATGTGTTAACTATTTCAGGTTCACCATGACATGAGTGCTCCATTGTCCCATTACATTATGTACAAAGGGCACAATTCTTATTTGACCGGGAACCAGCTCAGCAGTGCTTGCAGTGATGTTCCAGTCCTAAAGGCATGGAAAAGAGGTGGTGATTGAGCTTGATATATGGCCGAATTCCACGAAAGATGATGTGCATGTTCTTTATGGAAGGTATGGCTAAAACCTTCCAAGCCTTTGGTTGTGGCATAATGTTTTCCTCAGCATTTCTTATTGTACCTGGTTCCTGGCACAATATCCAGAGGCTGCTATCCTAGAATTTTTGGCTTGTGTAGCTACATGTGTGGAAAAAGATTTTATCATATTGAACTTCTACTTTCATTAGTATAGGACCTGGACAACTCCTAAATGTTTGAAATCGATCAAAGAGCATGCTTTTGCTGCTTCTCCATATCCTGTCATAATAACATAACCCTGGTGGACCATCTCACACCATATATTCAGGCCAAAGAAGCTCAGGTGATTTTGCTTTGTTTCTTGTTGTTCTTCATTCATATTTTTGTAGATTTTAAATCTCCTTTTTTTTTTTATTGCTCATGTTTTACTTGTAGATGCCCGCACAAACATTTGGAAAGATATTTCACCTTGAATCGGAGCTAACAGAATTTCCCTTGCCAAAGGACTTGAAATATCACTTTTTAAATTTAACAAAACCTCCAAAAGAGTACCTTGAAGCTCAAAGTTTCAAGGTAAAAGGATTTCGATGAAGATCTATGGGGAAAGGAACTACTATCAAACCCAACAGCTGATCAAGAAAATGATAAGGTGAGCTTTGTATGAAATGTGGAGTGCCTTGGGCGCACAACCTAATTATTCCCAACACTAATGGCTTGGCATATTTGCTTAGTGAAGCTTTCTCTTTGTTTGCAATGGTAAGAGTAACCACAATCTGGATGATGAAGATAATGACAATTATGATAAGAGTTTACATGCATCTGAACCACCTGTATACAAGTGACTAATTGCTGTTCATGCGGAAAACCTAAAGGGGGCTTAAAGGAGGTGCTGGAAATTGAAATAATAAACCCATATGCCTTTGTTTGAGCGAACAAGCGCTTGAAAAGGCTGCGGAGCACATGGAGTGGATGTTGTAAGGTAGAACTCATCAAATTCATCCATATGATTTGCCGTTGTATGTACTTGAAGGGTGATTGTGGTTATTCTTTTATTTGACCATGGATTCCCACTGACCAGCTTCGTTGGATGCTCTTTGTAATCTGGGTTCAAACAGAAGAATGATTCGAGAGTGTACCCTAAATGTACTCGGTTCAACTCCTCCAATTATAAGCCTCAAATCAGTTGGATGCATGGAGCTCAAATGGTTGCCTTTAATATGCAGGTTGATTCTGTGTTACTACTTATAATTTCCAACATGAAATATGCTCTACTTATATTTATGCATCTTATTTTCTCAGTTTCTTTTCCTTTTTAGCATCTCCATGTCCATAAGTTCTACTTCCAGAAGGGAATCTAATAGTATCTGGGGCAAGAGTTGGAAAGTAAATTGTCCTCCATGTATTAACTATGTGTATGCATTCGATATTGACATCCACTGCCTGTACAACACTCGCGACATCTCCATCTTATCATCATTGCTGAGTCTCAGGTGACAAGGGAAATTCAATTTTAACCCTCCAAGCATGATATGAAACTTTGAACCAGGTCATGGCTGACATCATGCAACACAGAGGCACTACTCAATGTTCAACATGTGCTCCATTACTTGATGCATCTAAATATGCCTCAGTGGAGTCATTGTAATAATTGGATGGATGGATTTTGATGTATTTGATTCTTTGTTACACACTTGATGAATAGGTTTTTGACAATACTTTACTTATTCCAATTGAATTTTGTTAGGTGAGATGGATGTGTCCAAAATCCTCGTTAGTAAAGTTAGTTTGGTTACCACCGTGCTAGAGTGAATCTCTTCCTTTTCAAGTGTGCTGTTGATTTTTCTTGGAAAATGACCTTGAGGTGTCCCCTTCTGTTTGAGTATAGTTTTGCCATTTCGCCAATGTAAATATTTGTAGGTATCAGTCCAACATATTTCTTTAGATTGCATGCATGGCATAGGCAACAACACAGGACAATATTCACAACATAATTACCGTTTCCAAATCAACGGGCATGACCGATCGTGCGTAGGATGTAGCAACGATCCTATTCCTTATAAACAAAGACTACAAGAGTCATCTGTGTTACCTAGAAAGTCTTTAACTCATGTCCTTTTTGTAAGAATTTCATTATTTTCTGTTGGCCCTTTACAGTCCTACCAGAATTGGCGGCGCTGACAATGCTTGCCTGCCATTGGGACCTTCTCTTTTCATTCATTCAACACCAAAAGCTGTTATCACTCTTCATAGTATATGAAGGTACCTTTTACTTTGTGGAATATCAATTTATATGACATTATGTCCTCAATCGACACAAATTAAGCTGAAAATAGTGTAGGAAATGTAGTTTGTGTTCTGACTTATTTCAGATTACAACATTACCTCTCCCTCAACGTACTTTGAGAAAGTGTTGCAGAAGTTTCCATTTTATATGGTAATCAATTTTGCGCTGGATAAGTGACGAAGGGGTGTCTTTTTGGCCAGACGCATTTTGTTGGAATTCTCGTTTAACTTTCATTTTTCTTAAGCTTATATGCTGTGTATTAATTTTTCTTCCTCTTTGGTGGTATTGGGCTTGTTTGAAAGTTCGACTTCCCACTAAGCCACCTCTCTTCAAGCACTCACTATTAACTTCACTCATGTTTGGGACTCCTCTAGCAGTCAACAATGTATTGGAAGTGGCCCACACTAGCTTTTGGAATGTCATTGTTTAGTTATGCTTTTGCTTGCTTTATTTTCCACAGCATGAATAGCTCATGAAGATTCTGAATATCATTCTCTAACTGTAACGTTCAGCATATTCTTCAAGTGCTTCATCGGAGACAACATGGACATTTCTCTTGCTATACCATCCTTGGATCTATTCTTTCCACAGTATGTCAATCTTGCAACCCTTTCAGTTGATGCATATTAAAGAGTTTCATGTCATATTTCACTTCATTTTAGAGGAGGTTTGATATTTCACTTCATGTTAAAATGCAATTTGGCATGGTTATTTACAAGCACTATAATCTTTTGCATTTTGAAAGAGACATTCTGGCTCTCGTACGAATTTTAGCATTTTATGTGTGGTAGTCGCTCACAATATTTGATTTTTCATCAAGTTTAGCGGAACCTAACACTATATCTCAATCCCCAAACAAAAATCTACAGAAAAAAGGTTTTGTAGCTTTAATGAAAGGGTTAAATACCGAGACCTCTCGAACTATTCCTGTTTGTCTCACTCACCCCCTCATAGAATTTTGCCTATGGCCACTCCCCTGAGAAAAGTTTTTTTGTCCCACAGACCCCTTCTGTCAGTGTTCCGTCTAAAATTGTTAGAATTTTGCCCTAATTTTTTTGAAATGTGAGAAAATATTCCAATTTTGCCCTCCCTTATTGTCCCTAGTACTCCTTCTCCTTCTCTATGAAACCCTAACACTAAAATACATCACAACCGCCGCCCACCGGCCACCACCACCACGTCCTTCATCACCGTCGGCCCATCGCCACCCACAACCACCGTCGTCGTCGTCATCCATGGCTGCCAAGAGAAATGGCTACCACTTGAACTCCTCTTCCCGACCATCATGCCACCACCAAACGCCGCCGTCACCATCTCTTCTAATTCCAATTTCAGTCTCTCTCCCACCTCCACCACCAAACGCTGCTGTTACCATCTCTTCTAACTCCAATTTCAATCTATCTCTCTCTCTCCAATTTCAACAAATCCCAAATACCTTCCCCCAAAATTAGATCACAAACCCTAAAATCAACCAGTCAATCAACAAAAATGGAGGATATGGAATCCCTGTAACTGAATCCTTAACTCCCCGATGGAATCCCTGATCACAACCTCCTCCTCCTCCCTCACCATCATCGCTAAGAAGTCCTTGAATAGGCTGTAAAACTTGTCTGACGCCGGGATGAGCTCCTCGCACAGCATCTCGTCCCACCTTGCCACCACGTTCGGCGGAAGGACGGCCCTGACATCGGCGAGTTCGAGCAGTGGTTGGGTTGGATTGGATCCTAGTGGTGGCGTGCTTGGATACATAGTCAGAGCAGAAGGAGGGGTGATGGAGGATTGGCCGGGTTCAGTGGTGGTGGGGGGTGGGGGGTTTGTGGTCATTTGATTGGGGTGAGGTGGCGTTGTTGGTTGCTGGGGATTTGAATTTTGTGAGAGAGAGAGAGAGAGAGAGAGAGAGAGAGAGAGAGAGAGAGAAGTGTGGAATGAATGGGGCTGTGGGTATATTTACACAAGGGTAAAATGGTCTTTTTATTCATTTCGTCCAACGGAGTTAGGTCCTCCAAATGGAAACTTTAATAAAGGGGTCTGGTCGTAGGCAAAATTCTATTAGGGGGTAGCGAGACAAACAAGAATAGTTAGAGGGGTGTCCCGCTATTTAACCCTTAATGAAAAGGTACAACTTACTCTTTGTGAACAAGGATTACAAGAGTTGTCTGTTAGACCCGGGTAGTCTTCACTTGCATGTGCCCCATTGCAAGAATTTGATGATTTACTCTTGACCTTTTGCTGTCATACCAAAGATTAGCGGTGTTGGCATTGCTTGCCAACTATTGGGACTTATTGTTTGATTCATTTGGCATCCAAAAGCTATTATCACTTATTCATAGTATTAAGGTACCTTTTATATGTGCACTATGTATTCCAATGAAATTACCTGCGCAATCGATAAAGATGGAAATTTGATACTAGAAAATGTAGTTTGGTTTGCTAACAATTGTGTCATGGCTTATTTCTGGTTGCTGCATTTAATCCAAAGCGAGTAATGCGATCAATCATTTGATTTTTTTTTTTTTAAGAAACTAGAACATTGTGCCCGCAATTGAATAGTATTAACTTCCACATCCATAGTCTCTTCTTTGTAAATTGACTACTAGGCAAATGGACAAAAGAAAAGAGGGAAAGCCGGGAGAAGTAAGGGCTGTTTTGAGGTGCCCAATTAGGGAAAATGGAGTGCAATTTTATTCACCCTCCTTAAAAGTGGGTGAACATTACCCTCTCTCTCATTGGTTGAAATGGTGTGGACCCCATCACAAAGTGATATCATGCTTACCATGCAATACACTTTTTGGTAAGCATGACATCACTTTGTGGTAGGGTCCACATCATTTCAACCAATAGGAAGGAAGGTAATGTTCACCCTCAACTCGGGAAAATGGGTGTCTCTTCTGCTTTTTCTTCTTAGCACCTTACTTGCTATTTTCCCCATTGTGTCTTAATCAATTTGCTACTTTCTTGTCAAGCCTTATTTATTATGCTTTGACACTTAATGTTTTTAGTACATTGTTTGGTTTCCCTCATGGAGGGGATATAGAGAAATACAAGAAATTTTTGCTGCAGAAACTTTTTGGCAATGCATTGTGGATGCCTATTTTAAGACATGAGAAGCACAAGAGAAGTTAGCGTCTCTGTGTCAAACACAGGTCACAAATGGATACTCTTTCGACACTTATCCAAACTCATTTATTATTTTATTATTTCTATTAGAACCGGACAAGTATCGGAAACTTATGGGACAGAAGTGACTCTATCACTTAGACATGCACCACATTACATGTTTGGAAAAGCCGTGAGAGCCAATGATAAAATGAAACGATAAATACTCACTCTGGTTAACCTCTTCTTCTGTTGTGGAATTTTGGAAATATTAGGTCTCAAAACATAATTGTGATTTGCTAAAAAAATGTGTATAATTGGTTGACCTTGGAGAGGATGGTATGAAATGTTTGGATATCAATATCAATATAACAAGGGAGGGGGGTGTTTTCAAAATACCCCCTCACAAATTAACTTTTTGGGCCTTCCAAGGGCTTTGATTGAGTTGGAGTTTTAAGCCAAGGGCCAAGATCAAACCCCCTTTCTTCACTTCCCCCTCAAAAGTGTCAACTTGAGAGACCAAACCCCTTTCAAACCGTCTCTCTCTGCCAAATTCACACCCCTGTTTCTCTTCTCCGTGGTCCACCAAAAACCAACAATATCTCTCTCTCCATACCGACCCTCCAATCTCACTGCTCTCTCGCCACACCCACCCACCAATACGCCATGAATCAAAGGGGGAAACCCCGTACCGAAGTCACCTAACTCTGCAGGTAATCATCGGATTTGTTTTTCCCGAATTGGTTTCAGTGTTTTCTGAATTGGTAATCTGGTCTTCTTGCATGTGAACTCCTTTTTTTTCTTCTTCTGGTTTTAGTGCTTTTTTTGTGTGTTGATTTTAATTGGAAATCCTGACTTTTTTTCAGTTGCATAATGGCTTTCATGAAATCAGTGCAAGGAAGAATGTAGGTTAACCAAAAGGGTAAGGATTTTGTAATTTGATCAATTTCACCGGTTTCCGGTCCCTTGATCTTTCATGCTCATAATGTGTCCACCAAAATCACCCTCTGGCCTCTGTTTTAGTTTTTGTAGAATTCTAATCATAGAATCGGAGGTTTGAATAGTGGGATAATAGGAAAAACATATATCCTTTTCATTGGGAAGTTTGTTATAATGTAATAGTTGGTAGGGAGAAGTTTCATTGATGAGAAATTGTGGAATGCTTAGCTCTAACTGGAAGTCCTGGATAATTTTGACTGTAGAGACCTCTTAAGCAGCTACTAAATCTCCATTCAATTCACAAGCCATTGACAACATCACAGTTTTTGAAAGATTTCCGTTTCGATTGGAAGTTTTTTCCAATTTAGATTTTTTTCTTCCCTTTCTCCCTATTATATTTCCCTTTTGCTTTAAAATAAAAAGTACCCCAAAGTAAGATTTGCTTTCATTAGTTCATATTTGCATTTTATGAGGCCTGCAATGTTGTGTTTTGGGTTGTATTAGGGATAACCCATGCATTCTAAACGCATGACGCAATGCATTCTAAACGCAGTCTAAATGGGTTGTATTGGGTTATGTTATTTTTTGTATTGCATGTGCTCAGTCTCTTTGACCATTGCTGACTAATCTCTCGTTGAAGTTTGAGGGTTTCATTTCTATTGAAGTAGATATCGCATGAGAACAATTCGCTTCATTCTTTCGGTAATGATTTTACTTTTGGGGAATTTTTTTTTTACTACTACTATATTTCTCATAGGAGTAACATAGTATGAACTTTGTTTAGCAAGCCAACATTGCACCCTGAATATTGAGTCATTTAAGGTGCAGCTTGGTGCAGTCTAATAGAATTGTACATTTTGGTGAGTGGTTAATTGACGTACCTGCCTTGGGTATGTCTAACCCAAGGTTTTTTTTTTTTTTTTCAGGCCGTTGTCTCATTGAATTGATACGTATGTATAAATTTTGCTTCTCCATGGTCCTTCCATGCCCTTAATTTATGCAACCTTTGTTCATTATGTGAGCGAGTAATTTTGAGTTGAATAACACCCAAATTCATGATAGATATCTCTATTTTTTGAATGGAGAGTTCATTCCATTGTAATTCATGATAGATATCTTTTATCTTTATTTTTTGACTTTTCTGAATAACACCTGAGTTCATTCCATTGTTGTCGTTGGGTTTTGGCATTTTCACAGTGTCTTCCATAATATAATTCTGACTTTTCTGCAGGGTAAATCAGGGTTGGGCTGTAGAGTGTTTCGTTCGGATTCATCTAACTAAACAAGTACCTTTCAATGTACCTTTTTTTCTTTTTGGTTCTTCGTTTTTTTGGTTTCAGTGTCCTTTTCTACTTTTATTGTTTTAGGGCTTTACAAAGTTTCAATGTACCTTCTTTGGTTGTAGTGATGCACAACGAGGAAAAGGAAAATTTGATTGAGTCTATTTGCAATCATTCAGTAGTGCTTGGTGGTTCATGTCATTGAGGTTATTGATTTTAAGAGAAATTGTGATCTGCTTAGCTCTACATTAATTTAGTATTGAAACATTCTAACTATTTGTCCTGTTGACTGTAGAAACCTCTTAAGTTGCTACTAAGTCTCCATTCAATTCACAAGCTATGGACAATATCTTTAGAAACGTTAGTGTTGTGCTTCGAGAGGAACACAATCTGAATTTGATCTGTTTTCTTAGGGTAAGCACATTCTATTTTCCTTTTGTGGGACGAAAAATTCTTCACACATTTTTTTTTACTACTAGGACAAAGAAATGGAGAAAGCAAAGTCCAAGGGAAAAGAGAAAGTCATCTATGCAAATAAGGGAAAAGATAATGCATGTCCAGGGGTATGGTTCTTTAACCATTCATTTGTCTTTTTGCTTTTTTTAATAATATTTAGCGACTATTTGCTGATTAGTGGTGTGTGGTCATACCTTTCTTTTGCACAAATTTTCCTAGAATCTTCCCATTTATGTATCTACCCCTTCTTAGTAAAAAAAATTATAACCTAACGTATTTCTCTATAGTTTGGACATCTTCGAGATAAAAACATCGGTGTTGTGATCCAAGAGGAACGAGACCTTGAAATGGTGTTTGCAAAGTCCAAGGGAAAAGAAAAATTAATCTGTGCAAGTAAGGGAAAAGAAAATGTATTTCTAGTGGTATGATTCTTTAGCCATTCTTTTGTCTTTTATTTTGCCCTTTCTTACCAAATTGAAATAACTTGATTACACACTCCCCTTTTTAGGGAACAAGGTCTAAGAAATTGTGCTCATCTTTTAGTGAACTAATGATAACACAATATCAAAAGCTTCATTGGCCCAATGTAATAGGCAAGAACGAGAAAGAAGTGAAAAAATCGCCTTTTGTATCAATCGGGGCAACGCTTGCGACGAGATGTTCTATGCGTATTTAACCGCATTCCCGCTGTGTCCCTCCCGTGTTTTATTTAATGACAAAACTCGTGTGTTCCCTGGTGTTAGACACAGATACAGTGACCTCTTGGAGCGTTGGTGCTTCCTTTGTTTAGTTTCCCTTTTTATAGTTACTTCTACTTTTTAACAGAAATCCAACACTGTGGTAATTTTAAATGGAAAATCAACATTCGTGTTTTTAACAAAAATCCAACACTATTTTTATTTTTTGCATTTTTTCATGTTTTTATTTGAATTGGAATAATTGACTTTGCTGATGCTTATTTGTTTTCTATTTATTTTTACATTTGTGCAGAAATACCACTCAGGTATGTTGAATTGCGAGGCTTCGATCTGTAAGTATTCCCTTATTATGTAGAGCACTGGCTGGTGTGCTTAGATGTACTTATATTGTTATTAGGTGCACTTTCGTGCATAACACGAATGCATGCCCGTTGAAAGGAACAAGTTTTGATATAGGCTAGAAATGTCTTGATTGTAATTTTAGAGCCGTAAGCAATAGAAGAGTATGGAAACAAGTAGAAATATATATTACATAGATTGATCAAAATAGCAAAAGGATGAGATGATTTACATATAGACCACATAGTGCGTAGTCTATTCATAGACGCTAAAGGAACATAACACCAGTAAAGCTCGCAGTAGTCATAGATAGCAGTAGTCATATTAAACCCCTCCTTCCTCTCCTGCAAGCTCTTCATCTCTTCTTTGTATTGAGAAGCATTGATGCGTCTTCAGTTTCCAAAAGAATCCATTTTCATGTGCTCTATTTATGAGTAAGACAATACAATTACCAAACCTTAATATGACCTGCAAAATTAATATCTTCACCGGTCTTTACACCAAAGATTCATTAATTTATCTCTAACAACTTAGTACCATTCCTTAACTGACCCTCACAGGATTTCCAATACACCTATCTTCAAAATCAATGCTTCCACTATCCTCGGAGCAAGAATTAGTGATTTCATTTTAGTAAGAGTCCATTCTTGGGGCAAATTTTTTTTTTTTAAAAAAAGGACCACTTTTTGGGAAGGAGAAAAACTGTGAGAGCACATAAGCTTATTCGGCCATAAATATGGTGTTACGAAGCAAAAGCTCCTATTAAGCATTTCTTAGCTGGCCTATTCTTGGTATTTACTTCAAGAACTATGATTGTAAGAGTACACTATGATTTTGGATCCTTTTCCATTCCTCATTATCAGATCAGCTAGGGATTTTGAAAAGGAAAAATAAATAAATAAACTAAAAGCTAAGAATTTTGAAAGTAAGACCTCATCTGTTACCAATAAGGATAACCAATGAGAGAGTAGAGATGAATACCTTGTGACCAAAAAGCGGACAACATGCCCTCTGGAATACTGAAATTTTGTTTGCAAAAACAGTCTTGTATCTGATCTAGGAACACATTTAAAAGCTTCAAGTTCAACCAATCGGATAAAAGTTAACTCAAATTAAGGGATAAAGAAACTATTACATTACCAGTGAAATATATTTTAGAACGTACATTTCAAAATATAACACAAAACATTTGGAGATGTTAAATTTGTTAATCCTTCGAACTTTTACAGGAGAAAAAATAAGAATTCAACCAACCAAAAACAGATGTCAATGACCTAATTCAGCAACTTAGCTAGAATAAGTCCATTAAGTAATAATCAAAATCAAGGTTGGAACAAAAAAAGTCGACTGACCTTCTCATAGTAGATTCAAAAGAAGTCAGTTTGAACGTTAATTGTTCCATGAAATCCATTCCCTTATGGATTAAGCTAAATATTAGTATGGTTTTGCTTGGTTTCTAATTCATGTCATGCACTGTTCTAGAAGGAAATGAAACAGCAGACTGCATCTACATGCTTCTGCAAAGGTGCACATATTCAAGAAACTATATATAGCCATGTAAAATTGCATACGTTAAGATAATAATCCTGAATTTTTTCTCTGAGCCTATTATGATGATCGCAATAGATTATAGAAAAATGACCATGAACAAAGAAGGATCTTTTGGAAAGGGTTAGTTGTTGACACTTTCATTTCTATCACAGATCACTACCCCAATGTTTGTCTCTTTCATTGGTTGCCCCTATTAGAGCGAATTGATAAGTTTAATTTATGTTCTTTGAAAGTGACCGTGGGATTCAAAACGACATCTGCAGCTAAGTAATTCTTTGTTATGGATTCTTCTCTTGATCACATACAAACTACCGTTGTTAATCAATAAATTTGGTCTAGAAGGTGACAGATAGGTATCAAACATAATTGTAAGAACTTTTTTGCTAAATTTAAAAAAAAAAGACTAAGATAGTAAAAGTTGGTAGAAATACCATAACTATTTCACCCAATTATCAATTAGCTATATTTTGTATACTCCAAACACAAACTACCAAAAAGAGACATGAAGGAATCCTTGGCATAGGTTGCTTTTCCTTTTTCCTTAGCTGTAGAGCTTGACACTTTCAGATACCACCACAGACAAAGATATGTATAATATTATCACTGCCAAACAATCACATAAAGTTGTATCTATGTCTAACGAACAAAGACAACAGATGAAACTGGTGAATAAAATCAGCCATTCGAATTTTTTTACCTATTTGGCCGCTTGAAAATTGGTCACAAATCCTTGACAGTGCCTTAGCTGGAGATTGAGTGGATGTTGAATCTGCACTTGACGATTGCTGCATAGGGTTTGCACATGTAGGCCTTAAGTGTCACGTGGCACTTTTTGGATTCAGCTAAGTTGTGGAGCAACGGGAGTCGAAGTTGTTGCTGGCTTCCTGCACTAAGTAGATAGCAATTAGTTTTTGTTCTTTGTTTTTCTCATTGCTTGAACATGTACATAAACCTAAACTCTTATAGTAAAGCAGAATATTGAAAATTTAAAAAATGGAAGGAAAAGAAACCTTTTGCCTTTGGTACCAATTTCCATACTCCTTTCATTCCTTATTTTCATCTGTTGCCTACTAAATCCTTATGTTTAATTCTTAGTCCTTAAAATGACCAGACATGAAGTTTTCTTAGAGAGGATAGTTTGTCCTTTGTTTTAAACAAATATGTCCTGGTATTTTCAGAGGTCCTATGGTAGTACTTGACAGAAGCAGTTTATAACCTATTGCATGAGGGAAAAATTCAAGTTGATCTGTAAAATTGAAGACATGAGCTTTAGTTTTTGGTCAAATAGTAGATTGATGTATGTGAATTTCATGACATCGAAATAAATCATGTTCTCTTTCCTGAAACACCATGCGAAAACTGAAAAGAACCAGTACAATATATATGTAAACGGAATGGTTTAGTATTAATGGCCAAACAATGTGCTTACACCAGTTGCATTTGGTGCCATTTGGGATGCCAGTTGCATTTGGTGCCATTTGGGATGCTGTAATTGCATAAAATTTTCCTGCAACCTCAGGAAAGGAAAGATTGTTGCTTTAATCGATCTAGTTGGATCTGTGATTTGAACATTGAATTTGACAATGCAACATGGTGATGTTTGTTAAGCTATATATGATATATTGTTTATGCTAGATGTTTAGATTAAAGCTAGGTTTTTTAACTAGCCAGTTGTAGCACTCTTGTGCATACATACACAGTCACCTGTCAACACAAATTGTATGTCTACACATTAAGTTCATAAGCAGTCCTAACCATAAGCACAACCATATAAGTCAATATAAACAAGCTATAGATAAGTCTTACGCTTTAAAAGGGTTTCCAAAAAACACATCCAGCAACACACGGCATAGCAGGAGCAACAAAACCAAGCACAGATTGATAGCAAGTTTTAAAGGAATTAAGCAAAAGAATAGGACACCTCTTGACTAAAAGGAATCACACCATATAAATATGAGGATGTACTCCATTAGTGAGTGTGATACCAGAGTTCGAGTCTAACTATTAATCCAAAATTCGATTCACAAGAGAGTTACTCCATTGATACAGTAATAATCCTAACCAAAAATTAAAACCCAAAATCAAAACCCTAACTAAAAATCAAAGTCCGTGATCAAAACCCTAACCCAAAAATTTTGAATCCGGAAATCAAACTCTATGACCAAAAACCGTAATTTAGAAATCAAAGATTGTGAGCAAAAATTTGAATCCAGTCCAACAATTCGAAATTACACTAGATAAACATTCAAATACGAATTGAAACCCAAAAATCACAAATAGAAAACAAAAACTTACCATACAAACCCCAAAAAAACCCCACCAAGCCAACCCCAAGGGATGTAACACAATCACAAGCAAGAGGCAAAATCAACGCAAGCCGCATGACCAAATGATCCTGGAAAACCCAGGTAACTAAACGGAAAGCTAGAAACCAACGGCAATAGACATCTCCTCCCAATAAGCATACCGCAGGAGCCATAGAGCCCAAGGAGAAAGCGCGAAAAAAGAAAATGGGAAGAAAAGAACCAAAAAGAAGCACAGTCGCAACAGTTACCTCTGGATAGCAAGCGGCAACGCAGTCGAAGGCTAGGAAGCCGGAAAATCGCCCCAAAATTTGTGTCTCTCTCTCTCCAACTGTTTACGTCTGAACCGGATGGGGAAAAGAAAAGGAAGTGGAGGAGACGTGGGCTAATAACATCCACGTAAACATCCAACGACAATGAGCCCCCATGAATCAAGGGGTATAATTAAAAAAAAAAGAGCATCTGAATGGCCTGGGCAATTGGTAAAATGGCCGAAATCAAAGGGTAAAATTGTCCCAATTGAAAAATGGCATCCCCCAATCCCGTTCTTATTATTTAGGAGGATGAAAATGCAAAGCATTGGCTGGTGTGCTTAAATTTGCTCTTATATTGTTACCTGCAAGGCACTAACCGGTGTGTTTAGATTTTTTACTAATTTAGTTAATGCATAGTACTTGCTAGTGTGCATTTTAAAAAGTTGGATGGTGTTTTTTTTGTTTTATCAAGTCTTATGCGTTTTGTTGGGGAGAGAAAAATTGTTAGGGATAATAAGAGAGGGAAGGGGAAGCTAGGGGGATAATCTGTAAAGTTCATAATTATGCACACAGATAGATGAAAAAAGATTGAGTATTTTGATGCTCATCTATTTAATTGTTTGATTCGTTGATGGTGTAGTTGAATTTTGGTTAATCCATTAAGCCTCCTGAGATGGGGTGTCCAACTTGAGCTCCTACTTTGTTTTCCTTTTGGAGGAATTGATTTCCACTCCTATTTCGGACATGACACCATAATGGGGGTCTTGAATCTTAAATTTAGTGTATATTTTCACGTCCTTTTTTTGGAATCAATAGTAGAGAAGGGTGGTTCAGTTTAATTGTGTGTGAACACGTCATGTCGTGCCTTTGGGCACAGACAATTCACAGAACACAAGCTTTTAACTCTAGAGAATTGATGCTCCATTGCAAAGAAAAATCCATATAACAACCACATTGCTTAAAACCAAGTTTTATATATCTGTGGGGTAAAGCTTAGTGGAATAGGTTGTGGGAAGTTACAAGATTTTTTGAAGAAAAGAAACCTGATTTGGTTAGGTGAAACTAAAGGTCATCATTGGGCCGGGCCGGGCCGGCCCAGCCCGCCAAGTCGCTGCCCAAGCCCGCCCACGGGCCGGGCCGACTAGGTTATTTCTTTTTGGCGGGCCGGGCCACCTACCATAAATTGAATCCCAAGCCCGGCCCACGGGCTAGCTCAATGGGCGGGCCGGCGGGCCAAAAGCCGGCCTGGCCAACAGGTGGGCTTAAATTTCCTTGGGCAAAACTAAACCAAGGGAAAAAAGAAAGGGTTTTGTGGGATTTTGGGCTAATAGACGGGCCCGTTGGCGGGCTTTTGGACGGGTACCATGGGTGGGCTACCGAGCGGGCTCACAGGCCGGGCCTACGGGCGGGCTGAGTAAAAATTTATAGGCCCGAGCCCGCCCATTACAAACTAAGGGCCGGGCTAGCCCGCCCGTTTTACGGGCTCGGGCCGGGTAAAAGCCCGGCGGGCCAAACGGGCTTTGGGCGGGTCGAGGGCCCTCGGGCGCTTAGTTGAAACTCTATGAAGTACCAACACTCCTAGAGATTGCCGTATCCGTATCGGACACTCCAAAGACACTAGATACACCAGGAACACAGTGTCCATTAGATTTTAATATAATTAATGGTGGGACAAGCTGGGGACACGACAATGTGAATTATAAATTTAAAAGCTTTGTATGTGTTGGAGTAAAGTCTTCGAGAAATGCGAGTTTACATTCATTTCATAAAATTCTATAACATTATTTCCATAGCTCTTCGGCTATAGTTCCTATCTATTTTCGATAAACTGTTTTTAGTTTCTATGCTAACAGGAGGTGATGATTGTGCTTTTTGAGGGAGCCCTCATAGTTGAACGAGAAGTATTCTTGGTTGTGTTCTGTTGTGTTTCTGAACATATTTTTGTATTACAAAAATAAAATAATCCTATTCAATCCTACTACACCAACGTTTAGATTTGGTATGCAGGTATCCAGAGATGGAAGGTGGTGGTGGAGGTCATATACTATTGGTTATCCTCTTTCTAATCGTTTGGGTCTTCTGAATGACTTCCATTCTATCCTTATTTCCCCAATGACTTCTATTCTGTCCTCTCTTTTTTTTGTATTGTTGACAATCATTCTATGTTTTTTTGTTGATGGCTATTAAGTGCTACATCAACTATGGTGGCTTCGAATTTTGGTGGAATGACCCCCACTATGTACTAAATTTAACAATGTTAAGTGATATTGAAAACTCTTTTGATTGACTAGGGGCATGCTTTGTGATTTTGAGAGTAGGGAATTTTTTTATGGATAGTCCATTAAACTTTTGTATTAGGTTAATGCTTTTGAATAGGTGCCTTCATGATGAGCAACAAAAAACAGAATAATTGCCTTCAGGCGCAGGCTTATTTGTTGTGAATGTGTTGCATCGTGCCTTCAAGCATTTGCGTAGTTGCTGGATTGGAAGATTGCTACCTCCCCAAACAAAAAATGTATAATAAAATAAATGGTTTTTTCTCATGTAGTTTTATTGGTTTAATTCTTATATTTTAGGCAGCAAAGGGAAAAACATATCAATGCCTTTGTTATTCTAACATTTGTGCTCCTTGCCTCGAATCTCATTCTTCAAGTCGCTTAGAAGATTGATATTCTTACTTATTTATTGTCACCCCCATCAACGTTACATCCCAAGCATTCGCAAAGTCATAGAATTTGGCTCTTTGGTTGCCGTGAACCCCGAGTAATATACACCCTACTAGCATCTCTCTCTCATGTAGATTTTTATCTTTAGTGTTTAAGTATAATATATCTTGATCCAACCAACTAAAATTCCAGTCACATTACGCATTTAGTTCCCTGGGTTAAGTGCAAGGGAACCTCTTGACCCTCAATTCCATTTTATAATCACAGACCTACTACTTTCAAATTATCGTCACCTGTTATACAATTCAAGGTAATAAGCACAAGCTTGAGAAATCCATACAGGTGATGTACTGATGTTTCTGTCATCCTATTTCAAATGTAGTCACAGTTCTTTCTTGCAAATATGGATTTCCTTTTATTGAAGATGAGACATAATACATCTATGAAAATAAGTTATTCTTTTTTCCCTGATCGGCATTCCTATATGTTATCCTTTTGCAGTTCTCAACAGTTGTTTTCCTAAATTTCCCCTCTTAACTTTTAAAGATACCACAAAGAACTTGAGAGGGTTTTTTCTTCCTTTATATATACCACTGTGTTTATTGAAGCCTTGATTCTTATGAAGGGTCAACTTGTACTTTTTTTTCCCCTTCTTTTAAAGATTTTAACTTTAAAGATACAACTGTTGAATTTGAATAAAGATATTTCTATTGATTTTTCAAATATTGCTTTTTTGCAGGAATGTAGCTTTTAAGACCAATTCCTCATGTGAGGGAAGTTGGCTTTGCATATAAGTTTGAGAAGTTGCTGATTTGAGTTTTTGATGATGCCATATCAGACTAGCAAGTTGGAAACCGAGGCTCAATTTTCAACATGGTAAACTTTCTTGTCACATAAGTGTCCATCGGCAATACATGTGATGCCTTTTTTTGATATGAACTCCCACCTTCTAAAAATGACTAGACATTCTGGACCTTGGGTGCCTTTAGAAATCACGTATATGTAGGGCTGTCCAAAAAACCCACCCAACTCGACCACCAGACCCGACCTGAAAATTCAGCCTCGGGCAGTTTAAACCGAGACAGTCGGTCGGGTTCGGGTTGAATCACAAAGACCCGACAGTTTGTCGGTCGGGTTTCGGGTTACATATATAAAGCTTTGGGTCACCCGACCCGACCGAATTTCACACCTACTATAAAAGAAAAAAAATTGGGATTTCTTTCATTAGGGTTCTCAGTCTCCTCTCCTCTCGCTCTCCGCCGATTTCCACACCCAGCCCCACCCCACCCACACCCAGCCCCACCATTGACGGCCCCCACCCCACTCTCTCAGTCTCTCTGACCGGCGACCAAATCTCCTGCCAGTCCTCTTCGCTCGGACCGCTCCTGCTCTCCAGTCTCCACATCCACTCTCCTTTCGATCTCACAGTCGATCGACAACGGTCAACGGCTAACTCTGCCACAGTGCCACCCTGGTACCGTGGTACGTTTCTCTCTCTCTCTCTCTCTTGCTCACCAGTCAGTCTCCAATCTCCGTAGTTTTGATGATTTCATTATGATTTAATTTTTTAACTGTTAGTTTTGAATTTCTAGATCTCCAGATTCTCTGTGGAGTGTGGACCACTCTCTCGTTTTCGTTCTCGAAGAGCTTGAACTTCAAGGTAATCCTAATCTTGCTGTGACTACCCTTGCCAATGTTGTCAATGTTGAAGATGATACGGTAGATAAATTAAATCAAGTGAGGGGAAAAAAAACCAAGAAAAGAAAGCTTCCACCACAAACTCCTAAAGGCCCCAACTCAACAAAAGATCGATATCAATCTCCTGCCTGGGATCACTTCAAAAAAATAATAGAGGGCGATGATACATGGGGTGAATGTAACTATTGCAAGAAAAGATACGCGGCTGATAGTAAAAAACATGGCGTTAGTAATTTGAAAGCTCACATCCCTGTTTGCCCGTTATATCCTTAGAGACCAACATGGACAACCAAACATTTCATTCAAAGTCAACGAGGGGGGGTGGGGACGTTGTGACAAGTGTATTTTCCTTTAAAGAGTGTAAGAGAGCTCTTGCAGAAATGGTGATTATTGATGAACTACCATTTACGTTCGTTGAGGGGATTGGATTCAGAAAGTTTTGTAAGGTCATGCAACCGAAGTTCACACCGGTCCCTTCTCGCCAAACGATTACTAGAGAGGTGGTTGCAATTAAAGACTACGAGAGGGGAAAATTGAAAAAATTATTAAAGGGTTGTAGGATTTGCCTCACGACTGATACATGGACATCAATTCAAAACCTTAACTATATGTGTCTCATTGCACACTTCATTGATGATGATTGGAAGTTGCAAAAGAGAATCTTAAATTTTTGTCAAATTGAAGATCATAAGGGAGTTACAATAGGCAAGAAAATTGAGTCATTATTGCTTGAGTGGAATGTTGATGGTATTTTTACAATGACGGTAGATAATGCAAGTTCGAATGCCACGGCTATTGAGTACTTGAAAAGGAAAACAATGGATTGGAAAAGGACTGTTTTGGGGCATGAATATATACATATGCGATGTTGTGCACACATTTTGAATCTTATTGTTGTTGACGGGCTGAAAGATATGAGTGAATCTATTTTGCGTGTTCGTGATGTTGTGAGGTATGTGAGATCTTCTCCCCATAGAATGGAGACTTTCAAAAAGTGTGTGGAGAAGGAGAAAATTAAATCGAAACAAACTGTGTGTCTTGATGTGTGTACTCGGTAGAATTCCACTTACTTGATGTTAGAAGTAGCCATCAAGTTTGAGAAGGCATTCCAAAGAATGGGGGAGGAAGACAGTAGTTTCATAAAATTCTTTGGCATAAAAGAAGGTGATGAGAATTTGTCATTGGAGGGTGAGGGTGACCAAGGTGGGAGCCATAGCCATTGGGTCCCAACTCCAAGACAAGCAACTATCCCAAACAAGCTTGATTGGAAAAAGTGTGGGTTGTTTGTTACATTCTTGAAACTTTTTTATGATGCAACCAAAAAATTTTCAGCTTCTCTTTTTGTCACATCCAATGTTTTCTTTCATGAGTTGTTTGAGGTTGAAACCCGTATAGATGAATCAATCCTCAGCAGAGATTCTTTTATGTCTAAGATGGCAATTGAAATGAAAAGAAAATTTGAGACGTATTAGGGGAATGTAGAGAAATTCAATCCCTTACTTTATGTGGCGGTGGCACTTGAATCACTTGATCCCCGGTATAAGTTAAGGTTGGTGAAGTTTTGCTATACAAGATCCAAAGGGAAGGCGGTGGGTGAGAAAATGGAGAAACAAGTGAAGGATGTTTTGAATAAGTTGTATGATTTTTATGAAAAAGAGGGTGAAGTTAGGCAAAATGTGCCTAGTGCAAGTTCAATGCCGAGAGTAATGGAGGAGAATGAGGATTGTGATCGTCGCTTGAATTTAGCTAACGAATTTGACACTTACTTGGAAGAGGAGTATTCTAGTGTTTGTTCCTCGGAAGTAGACAAGTACTTGGGGGATTTGTGCGAACGTAGGGACAGTCCAGATTTTGATATCTTGGTATGGTGGAAGAACAATTCCAACAACTATCCAATCTTGTCAAAAATGGCGCGTGATGTATTAGCTATGCCTGTGTCTACCGTAGCTTCCGAATCAGCCTTTAGTATGGGTGGTCGCGTACTTGATCCATTTCGAAGTTCACTCTCACAGTCAATAGTCGAGACTCTTGTATGCACCCAAAATTGGCTTTTAAGTACGGTTCCAATCTCTCTTCGATAGTCCATGGATAAAGTTGAAGATCTTGAACGAGGTAATTTAATTCAATTGATCTAGTCTACTTACTATTTAGTTTTTTCTTAGTATTGTATTGATATTGAATTAAGTGTGTTTTTTTTTGTTTTTTTTCAGAACTCTTACAAACTGAATCAACTGATGATGCAACGCAAGTTCTTAGGGATTGAGTGATGGGCCTTTGGACATTGGACCTTGGTAAAACATTTAACATTATGTTATTTTGCAATCTTTGAAGTTTTCAATTTAGTTGTATGATTTTTCTTTCTATGTAACAGATTTGGTCAGTTTACATGGGATTGGGGAGCACTTTGGAGGACTAGTTTATTTTATTATGAGCTTGTGTGTTTGGTTGTTTTAAATTATTATGGACTTGCAGTTTTAATCACTTTGGACTTGTAATTGCTTGCCTAGTAGACAGTAGTTGACTGAAAATGTTGTGACTGGTTGTATGGCTGGTGAAAAAATAGGGGAGAGGAGTTGACTGAAAATGTAGGGAGGCTGGTCACTGCCTCACTGGTGTGTCATGTGTGGCTGTGTGGCCACTGTGCCGTGTTTGGTTTGTTTTTTTTTTGCCATGTGATTGTGTTTGGTTTCTTAATCTTGTTGGAAATCACTTGCTGGAAATTTAGTAGTAGATAGACTAGTAGTCTAGTAGTGGACTGGAAAGTAGGAAGACTGGAAATCTGGAAATCACTTGCTGGAATTGTGGTTGACTGGTTGTGTTTGGTTTCTTAATGAATTTTTTTTGATATGGCTTGGGGGAAGGCTGGACTGGACTGGAAGTTTGGAAATGTGTAAAATTTTTTTGCGGATGAATAATGATTGGCTTGGTAAATTTTTTTAGATGATGAATGTGTAAATTTATATGGCTTTGGAGGAAGCCCAAAGGTTAATAAGGGCATTGGGCCTGCTATGAAACTTGCAAACTTGCAAATTTAGGAGGTTAACAGCCCAAAATAGCCCAGAAAAATGAATATGGCCCAAAAAATAATAGGCCCACAAAATGGCCAAACCCGATGACCCGTCCGAACCCGTCCGAACATGACCCAACCACAAACCCGTCCGAACCCGACCAGAAGTTCGGTCGGTTGCGGGTGGATATTTCTCCAACCCGAAAAATGTCGGGCGGGTCGGGCCCTGACCCCGAATGAACCCGCCCGATGGACAGCCCTATGTATATGTCTGACTGTTTTGGACAATCGAGCAAGTAGTTGTAGGTAAAATGAAAACTTTGGTACTTCAACTAGCTCAAGTGCTTGGGTTCTTGTTTTGAGTTCACTTTGGTCTTACACGTTCTACCTCTTCCACTTTATCTTGTAACTATTTTCGCTCGACGTTCTTGTCATTACAGACACGAGATAAAATATTTTTGACATGTTATTATACAAGTTATTGGTGTTATCGTCAAAACCATTACTTCCAACATTATGTACTTCAGCTAGTTTCATAACAAAACAAGGGTAGTCTCTCCGAGCTTGATGCTTGGTTTTGACCCTTGTCTCTAGCAGTTGCAGCTTCCCCTTCCTGTTAGTTGGAAAGAAAATGAATAGCGATTCTCAATTTACATGTTGCAGATCGTTGTTTACTCATTTTGGATTATTTAGCCAAGGCGTTAGACTTTCTTCAAATTGTTCTGCTTTTTAATACGCCGCCGTCGATAAATTAAATAGCTGGGTCCGGCGGCGACGAATGTCTTCTTTCTCCGGCCGTCGACCTAGAAGAATGTAGCTAAACCAAATAAAGGCAACGATGGAAGAGCGGTAGAAGATGACAATATTGAGCGCTACAGAGAGGAGAGGAAGAAGGCCTACGAAATTGAGCGCTCAAAAATTGCTCCACGAACTCGGTAAATCAGTTATTCTATCATCTTTATTTCAAATACGAGTAATCTTTCAATTACAATGTTATTTTTCTTCTTCTAGTTTTCGTTGCTGAAAGAATTCTGATTTGGTGTTCAAAAAGCGATATTGCTCGTGCCTTTTTCTTCCCCTCTGCAAAATTGATTATAATTCGAGGATATAATGATCACTTGTATTCCCATCTTAGAACACTTGGTACTACTATCCTAAGTCACATAATAGGTGTGCGGATGCGGGAGCGTGAAAGCCTCTTTCAAAACTCCATCAAACAACTAAAATTTGTGAGTGTAAGGATTAAGAGCGTGAAAGCAGAGCGAAGATTGAGTGCGGTAGCGAAGGCAATTTTGAAGGATTATGTGACTAAGCTACTATTGAATATGTTTACAGTTTACCCATATTTGTTTTTATAACCGGATGTCCGGATAACTTGTGTGCACCTCAACTAATTATGGGGCCCTGAAGTTAGCTCTCAGGCAAACCCTTCAATGGGCCCCAAGGTTTGGAATGTTTTGGCCTTCTTGGGGTCGAACTTACGATCTCTTGAGGGACAAGTCCTTTAGTTGCTTTTTCATGCCCACTTGGCCAAACCCTTGGGGTTTGTTTACTCATATCTGTTAGTGACAAGATATTTTCCTTTCCCATTTTCTGGTTTTATGGAACTTCGTAACGTTGAGATGCTATTTATATTCGATATTTCTTTTAATGCATTCTCATAACAATCTATATATATCACATTCCTCTAATACGAGTTTGCAAAGGAGTAATTAAACTAGAGCCCTTTAAAGGGCTTTTGTTCGTTGGATGTAAGCTGGTGCAGGCCGTGCAGTCAATCATATTTGATTTTGTTTTCCAAAATATTTGCTTTTGCGTTTTCTCTTTTCTCTTTTCGCCTTTTTATTGCTTTCAAATTCTTTTGGTATTAGCTTCGAGCCTCTGAGGGGTTCAGGCTGTGCTATCTCTCTCCCTCATCAACGCCTCGTAGCATAATATGCCTGTCATATTAGGTCGAATTCCAGAACGATAGGAGTGCAAAGCTTACAATGCCCTTTTCACATGACTTAATACATCATGTCCATCTCAGTGTAGATAGAAATATTTTATTTGTGGTACATATGAAGGCAAACTATAGCTCTAAATATTGTATAAAGAGTGAAACAAAAGTTCAAAATCTTCTCATACAGCGTAGCATGGACGTACTGAGTGTCTTTTATTTATCGTCCTTCTTTGAGCACCAGGGAAAGTTAAAGAAGAAACTTTAAGCCTCTGAATCTTGCTCCAACTCTGCCTCTATCTCCAACAAAAAATTGTGAGGTCCGAAAATAGAAGTCAAGGTTGATCCTTTGCGCTGAGGTAGCTGATTGATCTTGTGTGATTCTTCCTCTGTCAAGCACCAATCAAATATATCAAGGTTTTGCCTCATCCTTTCCTTGTTGAAGCTCTTTGGTATCATACTTGCCCCTTGCTCATACACCCATCTCAGAGAGACCTGCAAGAACCATTTTTCAATCCGATGCTTTGAATGTTTGGTATTGTTAATGAGTAGTGAGAGAAATCCTTTCGGCACTATTGTGGAAACCCCAATTCATAGTTGCTTCTTTGCATTTGAGGATACAGAATATAGATAAAAGGGGTCACACTTATTTCACAAGACTATCTTACACCAGGATATGGGAGAGGTGGTTGCTAGGCACCCTTCCCTTCCTTTTTTCCTCTCTCTCTCTCTCTGTCTCTCTCTCTCTGACTTTCATTTAGTAGCCTGAGCTTTGCAGTAACGAAACCAAAGAGAATGAAGACAGTCGATTGTCTCCTTGGCAACAACCAAATTTTTTAATGAATATCGCGTAATGTAGGAAATGACAGAACTGTTAGTTTGATTAGTGTGTCAGAGTTCTAGAATCATAAGAAGGATAGCTCAAAGAGCTTAGTTTCCTGTGCGTGATGGGACTAAAAGCTACAATTCTATTTTTGGACGGGTTAGGAACCAAAGTAATTGTGGTTGAAAGATTGACGAGAAGAATAGCAGCTATTAGTAACATACAAACACTGAGCTAGTTCATAAAAAGTTCAAGCATGCTCATATGAAGAGCGGCAGAGGTGAAGAGAGAATGGGAGAAAGTGCTTGTAAATAATTTGAACCCTGGAAAATAACAAAGACGAAATTAAACTAAAGGACTTAGATAATTGTAATAGGCTGCCAAGTTGTGGTTAACTAATTGGGGCTGGGTACTCTGTAAAGCACGGATTTTCAGACACCAAAAACCTGGTGTGAAGATTGAAGTATGCATTAGTTCTTTTGGTTGCTTTCAGATTTATTAAAGTACAACTCCATTAGTTCATTCAATTCGTTGGGAAAGAAATTAAACAAATATACCAATAAAATTCTTAAATGCAAATCAAAATACTAGGTTATACTTCAGTTAGTATTAAAATATGATTAGCCAGAAGTTTCCGATCAATATTCCTAGTTGCTGGCTTTAGCAGCAGGTAAGAGTTCTCAAAGATGGTAAGGAGTAGCATAAATTTAAAGTTTATGATAAAGTCAGCGGCCGAGAAAAAGAGCCATGCAGAAAATACAGCTTCAACCATACCTGCGGGTTAGCTGCCATATTGACTTCTAATAGCTACACTGAGAGAGAGTCACACCTAGATAGATGGATAGGAACTACAAAAGGGATAGCTTATTTCTGAGAGGTTGTGGTTCACTGTCACTTGTCTCCCGCTGCTTTTGTTACTGTTAGGTTGAGGAACTCCAAGGTTGGTTTCATTAGCTGACTTTATATGATCACTTGCTGCTTTTTGATTTCTCCTCGTCACTTTTCACCTTGAACGAAGGTACGTTTCAAAGCCTGATGTTGATTTCATTATGAAATTGCTGACCAGCATGATCACTAAGAAAGTTAGCTGACCTAACGGAAAATCCCTTAGCTTTTAATTCTCTATTTCTTGTTTCCTTTCTGTCTTTCCTGTCCTCTCCTCTCACTTAATTTTCTGTATTTAGTTACTTGAAAATCAGTTTTACCAGTGATTAGGGTCAATGCCATATATGAGAGCAACACTATTGATTATTGAACTAAACAATCGAGTGATATAGTGTTTGAGCAAACATATATAGCATTCGAGAGATACTTTAGTGGAAATACCTGGGCTGTGGTTTTTCCTTTAGCCTTGGCTATTTCGTTCAGCACATCACACCCCACAATTCTGTTGTCTCCCCATCTAGTCCCATTAGCACCTAAAGGAGAGTAAGCAGTGATGTGAATACCTTTTTCCTTGCAGAACTCCCTCAACTTCTTTTGTCTCCAAAATGGGTTCAGCTCCACCTTTTCGCAACAATAAAAAACCATCTCACCTCTCAAATTGCTTGTCATGCATATATAGTAAGATACTAAAATATGCGTAGAAGCAAATATTTCAAAATTTTGGTTAAAACTGCAGGCAGGCTTACTTGGTTGATGGCGGGAGGAATTTTGGCGAAGGAGAGGAGATGTGCAAGCATCTTGCAGGAGAAATTACTGACACCAATACCTTTGGTGAGACCAAGATTTTGGCATTCCTCCATTGCTTCCCACACTGACTCGGTATCTAAAGGCTTTATGGCCTCTTTTGGAACTGGGGTTTTGGTCATTTGTTGGGTCAACCGGAGCGGTAAATGTATCAGATACATATCAATATAGTCCAACTGAAGATTCCTGCGGAAAAACACAAACTGTTTAGTTAACAGGTTCAAATCAAGGAAAAAATTTGTTCCGTTTTCAACTGAAATGAAACATTAGTAGTGGAATCTGAAATTCTAATATCTCCACGAAACTGCACAGACACACTTTGAAACGCTAGGAATCAACTGAAATGTAACCAGGTTCAAAGAAGAAACAGAAATTCGTTCTGTTTGCTTAGCAACCGAAATGAAACATTATTGGGATGCGAAATTTGAATGTTACTACCAAAAAGTACACGTTGAAACAGGTTGAAAGAATGAGTTGCTTCAGCACCTACTAGAAACATTCAACAATGACTAATAATCATTCGTGTGTAAATTCATTTGACATCTCTCAAGTTTCCGACTGAAATGTTTTAGAAACCTTTTTATTACCTAGACGACCAGATCGTAATGGAAATTTGATCCTTGGGTTCAAACATCAAAGTACTGGTGTTTTTATTCATACGTGCGCAGACACATAACTTACTTGAGGCTCATTTTAATGGCAGAAACGATTTGGTCACGCTCAGCGAAGGTGCACCATAGCTTGGTGGTGATGAAGAACTCATCACGTGATTTGACGAGGCCGAGACTCAGAGCTTCGGCTATGGCTTCCCCAAGAGGCTGCTCTGAGCCATAGGCAAAGGCGGTGTCGAAGTGGCGGTAGCCTGCTTTGATGGCTTCAAGGACTGCTGCCTTTGTGGTCTCTGCATCAACCCTTGGGTCTGCCACGGTTCCCAGGCCGATGGCCGGTATTGTCTTGCCGGAGCAGCCCAAAGGTACCTCAGGTGCGACGCCCATTTTCTTTGCTCAACTCTTTGAGTTGTAATTTCTCGGTGGCAAAGTCCTCGATGTACGCAAATTTAACAGTAAGTGTGTATATATTTGTAGTAGTATAAAGTGCAGAAAATTATGTGCATTGACTGGCTTCTCGTTTGGATCATGAGAGCTGTGATGTTAGTCAATTTGGGTGGCCTTATTTTTTCATCGGATTCGTGCGAATTTTCTTGTTCAAAAGAGGGACAGGACCAACTTTTGTCGGTCAGTTGAGGCGGCCTTATTTTGTTATATTTAAATCCTAAGACTTAAAATTCCACTAAGGGTTTTTTTTGGGCTTTTTGAGAGTTTTGTCCTTGTTAAATTTTGCGTCAAATTTTTGTGCATTATTGATTCGTCTTAACGAGAGAAATCAAAATAGCGAAATTTTCTCACTTTTACCCCAATATTTTGGAAATATCCAAGATAAAGCCACAAAAGCCTACTAATGAATGAGATTATTTTTGAACAAGGACAAAATTCTCAAAAAACCAAAAAAGCTTGGCAAAACTTAGCTTTAAGATAATGTTTTAGCAGCCATGAACAAGTATTTTACAATAGTAATCAATCGCGATCATCCAAAAGTGTTCTAGGCGGTTCGGATTTGGGAAAATGACATCCAAAGACGTGTTTTGATAATTAATACCCGTCAGGGGCATTATTTTAATGAAACTTTTTCAGGGAAGAGTTAAAAGTTTCATTAACACCCGGACCATCCAAAACATTGGCTCCGTAAACGACTATTCAGGGCTCTGTTAAAAAGATTTTCTCCCCTTTAATTCTATCCCTCTAATTTTGCTATCAAACATGCCCTAGAGACTAATTAAGGTGGCACGCACAATCACGTTATTCAAAAGGAGCAATCTATTCACCAGCAGGAACTTTAGACCATCTAGATTGCACGAACTATTTACCATTGACTATATTGGCCATACAAGCACTTGTTTTAAAATGCATTGATCTCATCGGGCTTACCAATGAAAGTGTGAAAATAGTTACTCCTGTTTGTTTTTTTCTTTCATCAAATTAAGTGACTATAATTACTTAAATATTTTTTTTCTCGTCTTTTTTTTTCAAAGTTAATTTGATCACATAGATATCATAATTTAATCTGGTATTTATCCATACAAAAGTAAACAATTTCACATATTGTACTACAGTGATTTATTTCATTTATTCACCCGGTTTCCAGCCCCCCAACTGTTGTGTCATTAATCTTAAACTCCATCGACGTAGCCTGTATGGATACATAGATACAAGGGTTTTTTTTTATCAGCAAAATTAAATTTTATTAAAAAACGGGGGAAAGGGAAAGGGGATCCAACAAAGAGTTGGATGATTCATCTCAAGGGCAAAGCCCAGAACACCCAAAGGTCTACAAGGGTCCAAAACTGTAACGACCCTGATTTTCGGTCGTTAAAAATTTCGTTAAATATTTGAATTTTATTTTTATTACTTGGATTTGCTTTTAATTTCCAAAGTTTGTCATAATTACATTTTTGCCCCTTGAAAAAAATTATTTCTTTGCGCTTTAGTTCACTTAGCAAGCCTAACTAGCTTTTAACCATCTAGTTGAAGTAACTAAGCTAGTAAGCTACCTAGTTACTTTTATCTAACTGCAAAATGACCGTTTTGCCCCTCGTGAACCCTTTGAACTTTTTGAACCCTAGACTAAGATTTGATTATTCTTTTTCTTTTAAATATTTTTGGTTTTATTCTTTATCCATTGGACAATAAATGTTAGGGAAACTATTATCCATTGGATAATAGAAACCCCATTTGTTTATATTAAATGTATATTTGGTTAAAGTACTAAGAATAGTAAAAAGTAACTTTTTGATTACTTTAAAGTACCTTTTTGGATTATTTTAATATATAATCTCCCTAGCAACTATTATCCATTGGATAATAAAAGTTAGGGTGGTTATTATCCATTGGGTAAAAGGTTCATCTTTCAACCTAGTACATGGGATTATTACTTTAATTTTTTTTTTAACCCCATGTGCCAAAGTACCAATTATTTTAATATAAAAGTTACCTAATAACTATTGTCCATTGGACAATAGAAGTTAGGGGATTTATTACCCATTGAGTAATAGGTTGTTCTTCCACCCAAGTACTTGGTTGATTATTTAATTGCTTAAGTACCCATGTGCCTATTGATTAGTTTAATGGGAAAATCTTGCCCTTTTAAAATCCCTAGATCTTTTGTACAAAAGTACCTTTTGTTTATTTGTTTTCTTGTACATTGTATGCATGTATATATATATATGTGTGTACTTGTGAGAGAGAGAGAGAGAGAGAGAGAGAGAGAGAGAGAGAGGAAGGAAGGAGGAAGGAGATTTGATGTATATCTTGGCCTTGATTTTTGTTGTACTTCAAATCCATGAGATCTTATTCTTCCAAGCCAAATCCTAACTCCATTGTACTCTTGTATACACTTGCAATGGTTTAAACCCTTGGATCTTGTACCAATCTCATCTCCACCATTCAATTGATTCAAGAATCTTGTACCAGTATCTTTCTTGCCCACCAAGATCAAATCCTAGCCATGCAAGCCTAGGATTGCCTTTGATCTTCCAAGATTCATGCCAAGTGTCAAGGTGAGACTTAGAGAGAGAGAGAGAGGAGAGGGCCAAGCTCTTGCCTATAAATAGAAGGCCATTCTAAGCCTTTCAACTCACACCTCAAGCATTTGCTCTTCCTTCTCTCTAGAAACCATTTTCTATTTTTCTGGGCAGCCTACTGTCCCGTCGGAAATCCTCCATTTTCTTCTGCTTAGGTTAGTTTTTAGGACCAACTTCCTTCTGGAAAGTTGTAGAGCACTTCGAAACCTTGAAGTTAGGCTCAAGAACCACCCCAATGGGTTAAGAAATGACCAAGATATTGTCATCCGAAATTCAGTAAAAATTCTGAATTTTTATTTCCAGACAGCTTACTGTCTCTTTGTTCATCCCCATTTTTCTCCAACCTAAAGTAGTTTCTAGGATTAACTTCCTTCACAAGAGTTGTAGAGGATTTCGAGATCTTCGATTTCAACCCAAGAACGACTCTATTCGGCCAAAGATTGACAGAGTTACTGCCGTCCGAAGTTCGGTCCAGATTCGGGAGAAATTCCACCTAGCTTATTCGGCCCCGACTAGTTTCGGATCAAGGTAGGATACTCTTGCCCTATTCCTATGTATATGTAAGATTTCGTTATCTTCCATTTCAAAGTAAGTTGTCTTTATTTACTTTCCATATCAAGTATTTGTATTTTGATCTTTAAGATGAATTGCTTGTATTATTTGTGGCGTTATGCTTTAAGCGTTGATTTGAGCATGTTAAATATAGAGTTGGATGATCTTGTTGGATTACGATGAATGTTGTTTACTTTTGTCCTACCACGGAGTCTTTGCATGTAACGAGATACGAGAATCGAGAAAGTAGAAACATGACACTTAGGGTGTGTTTGAAAAGGTTGAAATGTTTTGAAAACCGCAATGTGGCCGGACTTGCCCATTGTGTGAGGTGTGTGTGTGTTCCAATGGGAAACCGGAGCAGCGGAACCATTGTGAGGGTGTGTGCCAATGGGAACCCGGAGCGGCGGAACCATTGTGCGTTCCCATGGGAACCCGGAGCAGCGGAACCATGGTGAGGTATAGCTTGGTTATCCGTGGAGTCCAATGCAATGTGTGCCAATGGGAACCTGGTGCGGCGGAACCATTGTGAGGATACTCGGGAACCCAGAACGGCGGAACCGAGGTTGGGTGTGTATGGCTTGGTTATCCGCGGTTCGGAGCCAATGCTAAAGATTTTGAAAGGCTTGGTTATCCGCGGTACAGAGCCAATGCAAATGATTTTGAAATATGGTTTTGTAAATGGAAATGATTGACACGGTTTACGATGAGTGAGTCGCGTAGGAGAAATCGGGAAATCTTGGACACCAACGATAGACGATTAACGATGTATGATTGTTAGTATTGTTGTAATTGTTTACCGTCGTAAGGTTGGTGGGTAAGAATTTCCTATTGAGCGTTGTAGCTCACGGTGTTGCCTTTTTGGTGACCCTGACATATTATATCGGTGGCGACGCTGGTATAATGTGTCAGACCTTGTAGATGATCAAGATGGACAGTTCACTTGGAGGCGTCCGGAGCTGAGGAGCTGGCTAGGGTGAAGAAACAAGAGGAGCCGTAGAGTAGGAACCCTAGTTTCCTTTTGTTGTCCTATTTTGTATTTCAAAAGCTCTTACGAGAGTTATGATGTAATAACGAGCTGGACTCGCTTCATTTTTATAATAAAATGTTTATTTAACGTACCCAAATTTTGGGGGCGTTACAAAAACAAATAGAGTTAATTCTGGGCCGGTCCTATTTTTTAATTTCATAGTCCACTGGATCTTTTTCTATAGAGTGTAATTCCTTATAGATCCTGTGGAGTGTATTTTATATTTTTACCCTGTTTAAAAAAAATACACGCCCAATAGCCCTGGTACACTGTCCCTCTCTCGAAACAAACCTAGGGCACGAACGTATGGCACCACCGCCCATCCCTACACCACTCCTCTCACCACCGCCGCCAGTTTCAACCACCACCCCCCTTCCCTCCACTGCAACGATGCTCGTCCTCTCTTCTTGCTCGCCCTTCCTGTGAGCTGCGGAGTAGATTATCATTGAAGTCAATAATACGGATAGAAAAATCAAAGATGACACATCAAATCAAGAGCATTAGCAGCAGCTGGGGTCTCCACTGATGGCCGCTGCCACCATGGATGGTGTTGCAGCCACGGCTCTCCGGTCGGTCCTCCACCGCGTCCACCAGGCTGCTGAGAGGTCCGGCAGATCCTCCGACTGGATCAGAGTTGTCACTGTTAGCAAAACCAAGCCCGTCTCTCTTGTCCACCAAGTATACGACGCCGGCCACCATTGCTTCGGCAAAAACTACATCCAGGACGTCGTTGAGAAAGCGCCTCAGGTTGAGGAAATTTAATTTATTTTTTTATTGAATTATGTATGTTTTTTTTTCTTTATCTTTAATTGTAGACCCTAAATTTAACTCTTATCTATAGCTTTGGAAGATCGATTGTAGTCCCTTTTGATTTGCGTGTTTTTGTTCTTCATCATCAATTATATACGAATGTACAAATGTGACGATAGGGGAGGCGGGGGGGCTGCTGTGCCCGTTTTTGGGCCCACCCCGGTCTTGTTCTGATTATCAAAATCATTCACTTTGTAGAGCTTGTCGAGCAGAACAACTATGCAAAAAATCAACTTAATTGTATATCATTAAGTGCTTGATCGGAGCCCATATAACTCTCGGTCCATGGGTTACAGTGGATTTGATCCAGTGTTTCGGATCCATTCTTTTCAAGATAAAAAGGTTCCGATCAGATACTTAATGATATCTAATTAAGCTGATTTTTTGCATAGTTATTCTACTCGACGAGCTCTACAAAGTGAACGATTCCGATCATCGGAGCGAGATCGGGATGGGCACAGCAGCAACGCTTGGGGACAACAGCCCCCCCGCTCCCGACGATAGGTGTATTTGGATGTGATGTATAGCTTTCTGGGTTCAAACATGAGAGGAATGTTGTTATGTTAAACCAAGGTTTTGGGTTTATTTGGGTTTTCTATTTTCTTGCTTAATTTGGTCTCCGATGATGAAAAGTCGTGGATTTTGTCAGTTTTTGTTAATTTCTCAGTTGCCGAGAAATTCTGATGCAAAAGCTTTGTATAATACTGATTCGATGCGATTTATAGGTGAAATATGAGCTAGTTATGACTGCTGCTAGTGATTTCTCTATGTTTCCTTTTTTCCGTTTCGGGCTTTAGTTTGATTTAATCTGCTTCATGATTTGTTGACTGAGTTAACAAGTTGGGTTGGCTTGTAATGTCTTCAATTAGAAATTCCAAAGGTGTCAAAATGAGATTCTGGTGTTCACATGGCAAAAAAATTGTGCTTTTAACTCTTATCTACGACCATTTGTCGCTGTAAATACATATTGTGTTTTTTCGTCTTTTCTTTTATTATTCCATGAATTAGCTTCAGATTCACAGTGTTAATTGTAAATAGATTCACGATGTTAATTGTAAATTTAGAAAGAATTTAACATTGTTAATTATAATTTTACACTTTTACCAATTAACATTGTTAATTGTACTGGTGACGGTGGTGGTGTAGGAGAATTTATGGGCCGAAGGGTATTAACACTGTTAATTGGAGCGTGAATTTAGATAGAAATTAACCCTGTTAATTTAGACAAAAATTAATACTGTTAATTATGGTGATGGTGGTGGCGGCGTTGTGGTGGTAGCGTCGTGGTGGTGGCAGCGGCAATGGTGGAGGTGGTGTAGGAGGATGTATGAGCCGAAGGGTTAACACTGTTAATTGGGGTGTAAATTTACATAAAAATTAACACTGTTAATTGTGGTGGCGACGTGGTGGTGTGGTGACGGTAGTGGCGGTGGCGGTGGTGGCGGCGGCGGCGGCGGCAATGGTGGAAGTGGTGTAGGAGGATGTATGGGCCGAAGGGTATTAACACTGTTAATTTAGACAAAAATTAACACTGTTAATGGCGATGGTGGTGGTGGTGGTGATGGCGACGTCGTGGTGGTTGGGGCGTGGTGGTGGGGTGGTGGTGGGGGTGTGGTGGTGGTCATTGTGGTGGCGGCGGCGGCGTGGTGGTGGTGGTGGCGGTGGCGGCAATATTGGAGGTGGTGTAGGAGGATGTATGGGCCAAAGGGTATTAACTCCGTTAATTGGGGTGTGAATTTACATACAAATTAACACTGTTAATTTAGACAAAAATTAACACTGTTAATTGTGGGGTTGGTGGAGTGGGGGCGACGTGGTGGTGGTGGTGGTGATGGCGATGTCATGGTGGTGGCGGCGGCGGCAATGGTGGAGGTGGTGTAGGAGGATATATGTACCGAAGGGTATTAACACTATTAATTTAGACACAAATTTACATCGTTAATTGTGGTGGTGGTGGAGTGGTGGTGGTGGTGGTGGCAGTGGCGGTGGCGGTGGTGGCAGTGGCGGTGGCGGTGGTGGAGGTGGCGTAATGGTGGTGGCGATGGCGGCGTGGTGGTCGTGGTGAAGGTGGCGCCGCGGTGGTGGAGGTGGCACCGCGGTGGTGGAGGTGGTGGCGGTGGCGTGATGGTGGTGGTGGCTGAATCGTCTTTCTCCAATTGCCCTTTTTTTGCAAGGGGTATTTTTGTTAACAAAATAATGATGAGGACCTATTGGGCTATTGGCTCTTTGAGCAGGACCTAGTGGGCTATTATTCACCCAAAGAGGACCGGCTAGAAAGTTCCTCAAACAAATAAGCGAAAAAGCCCAACCTTATACCCAAAATAAACAATGAAAGCTCAAAACACTCAAATCCGGCCCAACCCTTGGACCGGCCCATCCAAACCAACCCTCAAACCCTAACCACCTTCAACATCCACTGCTGCACAAAACACCGGCCTCACTGTTAAGTCGAGCCAGCCTCTCTTAGATGTAGAGATCGGCGACGGGAACTGGCCTACTAAAATGAATGCCAAAGACAGACAGGGCAAAGAGGAGCACACCACCACCAACATCAGGCCCTAGCAAATGCCCCATAACACCCGATCACAATCATCAACAACAAAAACCCGGAGTGACGAAAATGTTGACCCCTTGCCCAATTGAGAAACTCGGAGTGGCCGCCAACTAGACTTCGGCACACAAAGCGACCTGAGCAACCCAACCATGAGAATCACATCCACCCCACCACCATCGGAAGGAAGTATCACCAATCGAAATTGCAACTTTACTGATCATTTTTGGAGTTTAGAGAAAGTTGAAAAATAAAAGTTAGAAAAAAAAAAAAAAACCTATAGAATACCACCCATCACCATCGCACCATCACCCACCACCACAAACACATGCACTACCCGCCAGATTTCCACCAACAACCACACCCATGCACCTCCGAAACTCCCCGCTCCACCCAACACTGCTAGGCTCCTGGAGGGACCAAGGAACTTTTGACTGGAGGCGAAAACGAGTAATAACACAACTGTCACACCCTCCCACATAACGGAGGGCAGTGATACGAACAACAAACAGAAAAATAGAGGGATGAGAGAAAGCAGCGATCAGAAGGGTAGAAGGAAGGTGAGAGAGGGAAGAGGGGGAGATGAAGGAGGAATAGAGGAGCCCGGGGGGGGGGGGGGGGGGGGGGGGGAGAGAAGGGGCTCCCCCGGCGGCAGCGGCAGAAGAGAAACCCTAAATGGGAAAATCGCCTCAGGGTGAGAGAGGGGACTTTACATAGATACAAGGTTAAAGGTTGTAATGTGATATTTCCATTTGGCTACCTAAGAGCATCTCCAAGAGGCTCTCCACATTGGCCCCATTGGCTATTATAGCTTGCCAGGAGCACATTTCATTCTTCCAACAAGCTCACTACTATCCTAGTCATTCTGCCTTCCCTCACTTTGGCTGGCTACTGGTGGCGAGTAAGCTCTCCCTCGCTGCGTAGTTTGACTCCTTCCAGCTTAGCTCTTTTGATGCCAGAAATTCCAGGTAGAATCTGTCTCTCTCTCTCTCTTGGAAATGCCTCACTGAGGACCAGATTCGTGATGACCGCTATACATACCATGCCATGCGGTCGAACAATTCTTTCACTATGAATTAAATATTCATCCCAATCAAACATACCACGTAAGTATTCATCCTGCCTATTTTTTGTGGTTGTGTTTTTATCCTTTCAATGTGTAAATTACCTTGATTATCTTTTTATGATGATATCTATATATATACACATTTATTGATTTCTAATTAAAGGGGATTGGGATGAATATATGTAGGCATAGTTATATATTTGTTTCCTATCTTGGTGAGATTTAATTTTTAATGATGTTTAATAGGTGATTTCAAAATGGAATGAATGTACAATATTAGGGAATTAAAAAAAAAAAGGATGGTTGGGGAAGAAAAAGAGATATATACTTCCAAAAAGAGATAGGCTTCGAAAAAATGGATGTACCTTACCAGTAATTATGGTATTTTCAAAGATTTTATAATAAATTTGAATATGATTAATTACTTTTATATTTCAAATTGAATCAAACCAAACCAAACCAATCATGATTTATGATTGATTTGTTAACCCAAGCTTTAATTGATTTGGTAACCCTATAGTTGACAAGACAAATATGAGTTGGAAGATACACCATGATCTTAAAATACACCATGAATACTTAAATTACACTATTCGAAATACATCATCATGAATACATAAATACATTATGATCATAAAATACACCATGAATGCATGAATCGTACTTTTCGAAACACACCATAATCATAAAATACAAATCTAAGTTGGAAAATGCACCACCATCATACAACACACCATAAGTACATGAATACAAAGATTACATCATTCGAAATATACCATGAACACATGAATTTGCATCTGATGTCTGAGGATCACACTATTCAAAACACACCATGAATCTGCTCTTAATGTCCGACGAGTGGTTCTGGGGTCCGCTGGAGGTTGACTTTGATAGGGAGGGGAGACGACAGGTCGTGATTGAAGATCGACAAAAGAGACATGTGTTTTCGGTTGAAGGTCGATGAAAGAGGGAGGGGTTTCTTCGTCCCCTTCTTTTGAGAAAAATTGAAATAGAATTGGTAGGTTTCAGCACATTTGAAGCAAGTCAAAGAAGAGTGTAATTAGGGATCTGAAAAATATGAACCGTAAAAACATGCAAACAAACCGAATCAGGAAGAAAAAATAGAATAGGGTATACCCATGTAACAACTTCGTCTGTATCCGTCTAGGTCTTTTGCGTTAACTATCTCCTTACGATGGAGGACAATGGCTGTGATGAGCAATGGTGATGTAGGGATGAAATGGGACGGGTTGAGCGACGGATGGCGACAGGGTATAGCCACGTAACAACTTCATATGTATCCGTTTAGGGCGTTTGCGATACCTATTATCTCTTGACGATGGAGGACGGTGACGGACGGACGAAATGGGACGGGTTGAGCAACGGATGGCGACGAGATGTAATACAAGATGAGCGATGAACTGGGCAGTGTGGGCCGACAGACTGAACGTCGGGAAGAGTGGCGGACGTCGATGGTGCGGTGGCGATTCAGTTTCGGGAAAAAGATAAAAGGGGTTTTGTCCCCTGCCTCGAAAGAGAAGCTTTGAAGCAGTGGGGTGGGTGGCTATATTAATTTAACATTTAAAAGCTTTAAAACAGAAGAAAATGGATTGACGAGTTTTTTTGGTACTAATAAGGGCTGTTTTAGTAGCACTCTTATTTGCTTTTTTGTAGAACCTTTTCCATAACAAGATACGTCAAATGTAATAAAAGGTTAAAAGTACTTTTAAAAATTACTCTACAAGTAATATAAGAAATTTATGCGGATTATTTGGTCCTTTCCATTTTTCTGGTTCCATTTTCTTCCTTCATAACTTACGAGTTTTCAAAATCTTATTGATATGGATGTTATATAGATACAAATAAATTTGTTTCGGGTGTTGCACAATCTCTATTTTTCTAATGTACGAGGAGATGCATATGGATTGATAGAAAGTTTTGGTATTACGCTCAAAGGTAAAAGATGTATTGTACCCCTACGAATAATGGGTGTCACTTTCCAACGTGCCTTTTAATTGAAACTCTTTAATCCTCACATTTGAAGTCAATTGTCATTTTGATACATAACAAATATTTTAAAAGGGAGTAATTGGGAAGGATGTTAATGGCTTTCAAAAGATTAAAAACTAAATAGTAACGAAAATATAGGAACATTGGATTTTTGCACAAGCATCTTTGTGGGACTCTTAGCTTACTCTTTAATTGTTTAGCCACTACTAACATTCATAACTAGACCACAAAATTCATCCAACAAGTAATTTTTTGAGCCACTAACATTCATAACTAGACCACAAAATTCATAAAAATTATTCATAACTACATTAAATAAGTCATAACAAACTCATAATAAGGCCAAAAAAGATCATGAGAAATGCACAACTATTCCATAGAAAAACACAACTTACCACAAATTCTCATAACCAGTAAATCCTAAGTTACTCCGTAACCAAAATAATTCAAACAGTCTTACCCGGCCTTGGTGATTTTTTTCCCACCCACGCTTCCTTTCCTTCTCTCTGTGTACAAACCCTCTCTTGTACCAATAAACTTACACAGAGGCCAGAGCCATGTACAAGTTCTACACTTCTAGTTATCGAGTAGAATGTTGGATTTGTACTCCATGAGAATCCCAGAAATCAGTTCAAAATTAAAACAATTAAAAAAGGGAAAAAATCCGAAATAGTCCCTGTAGTTAAGTGTTTGTGTTAACTTGGTCCCTGTAGTTTTAATTGGCTCGATTTACACTCTGTATTTTCTATTTTGTTTCAACTTGGTCCAATTACTTACTACCGTTAGCCTTTTTAATGCCAAACACGAATGAGACCCTTTTCTGGGGTTAAAACACTTCCCATTCCCCTCTTGCCTTAATATACCTCTAAACCAAAATAAAATTCATTCTTCTATTCTTAATGTTAATCATTGGTATTAAGTTTGGATTTTGGTAATGAGCAAAATTTGGTTATAGTTTTCTACAAAAAAAAAGAAAAAAGTTGCCCTCCAATTTAGCATTTTCATGATCAGCCATAAGATAACATAACCACTGGTATAAATATTAAGATTTCTTATTTTTCTGCATAGTACTTTGAACTTAAATATGAAAATTTTGTCCTTATTTGAATTTTTTTCGCATTTGTTAGTTTTGTGCTAAACGTTTGTGGGTTATTAATTCGTCTCGATGAGAAAAATCGAAAAAGTAAATATTTTTTATTTTTACCCAAGTATTTTGAGAAATAACCACTTTTTAGCCCCCAAAAAAATGACATTTTGACGCTAAAAAGTGGTTATTTCTCAAAATACTTGGGTAAAAAATAAAAAAAATATTTTTCCAATTCCTCTTGTCGAGACAAATTAATAACCAATAAAAGTTTAGCGTAAAACTAACAAATGCAAAAAAAATTCAAATATGGATAAAATTTTCAGATTTAAATTAAATTCAAAAGAATGCAACCTGAAAATACATATAGAACCATGTCCAAAAGTCACAATATGATATAAATTCAAAAGTCACAAAATGATAAAGAAACCATGTCCAAAAGTCAGAATATTACATAAATTCAGTTCCAAATTTAGCAAGTCATAACCTAATACATAGGCATAACAAACCACTCAACTAGGTTACATTATACCTAACTTAACAGCCTAAGTGGTTACAAAAAATAGTGCCCTGTCATTCCATTCCTTTTCCTACACTTGGCTCATGCACTGATTCCTAATTAGGGATGTTGAAGTTTGAGTAGTCCCACAGAGGGGAATGAGAGAATTACTGTTTTAACCCTAGAAAAGGGGCTCATTCGCATTTGGTATTAAAAAGGCGAGTGACAGGTAGTAATTGGATCAAGTTAGAACAAAAGGGAAAGTACAGAGTGTAAATCGAGCCAATTAAAACTGTAGAGACCAAGTTGACACAAACACTTAACTGCAGGGACTATTTCGATTTTTTCCCCATTAAAAAACTTAGATTGGAAAACGCAATCCACGGGATTAAGAAATCAAACCGAAAACTGAAAAAAAGAAGAGAGAATTTTTCATAAATCCACTATAGCACTTTTCAAACCTAATTAGTCCACTTCTAAAGTTCTTAACCCCTCTAGTCCACTAACCTAATAAAATACTAATATACCCCAATATATATAGCCCTAATAATTATTTCTTTTCCATTTCCTTCATTCCATTCAAACGTATAGAGAAAGAGAGACCAAACGAGATCTGCACCTCCGCATCACCAAACGAGATCTGCACTTCCATTTCAAACAAACGATCAGCAGCCCTTCGTCACCGGCATCAGTCACTCGATCTTCGTCGTCTTCACGCTGCTGCGCTCATCAATCCAACATTAAGTGAGTCAATGATTTGTCGTGGTTCTATTGCCCTGTGTTTGGTTTAGTGGATTTGCAGAGGGATCTACAAAGGGACGGAGGTTTAAAGAATATATTTGATTTATTCAATTAAATATAATATTTTCTATTTTATCTTTTCCTTTTCCTCTATGGAATCCAAACACAGCTATAGTCACCATGTTTGAAAGAAATAGAACTCATGTTTCTGGGTACATTAACATCGCACAATTAGTTGACAGAAGTATTTCATATCGTCAGATCGCGGTCCTTTTTCACTATCGACTTCGTTCCCACCAGCGCCATTATATTCAACACAAATAGGTAAGTCGACTTTAGTTTAGGATTGAACATGTACGATTATTTGTTATTATTTGTGTAGATCTGGTTTGGTTATGGTTTTGGATTAACTTATGGAATCATATAATGTTATATATGATCTTCTCAAATATTTGTCATTACAGTGGAAGATGCCAATGCTGTCCAAAATGATTTTAAATGTGAAACTCTAACATATCTGGCTATTTTGACATATGTCATTCTGTTTGATTGTCATTTTGCTTGTGTTTTTGTTTTTACTTGTTCGAAAATGCTTCGCCAATTTGTTATAGTTTGGTTAGGTTCCGGTTTGGTCATATATGGTTATTTATCAATTTCGTTATTTGGTTAGTATTTATCGTAGTTAAGGTTTTGTTTTTTGTACTTTTATTTAGCTTCTATTGGATAACATAAATGGTGATATGTTCAATTTTGTTCATATA
>BPLS01000713.1:1249996-1274226 GCA_019656275.1 Rhododendron kiyosumense
GAGAGAGAGAGAGAGAGAGAGAGAGAGAGAGAGAGAGAGACCTTCATGGTGGGGGTAACAGCGGTCAAAGTGCCCAGAAGCCAGGGGGTGATCGCCGGCGATGGGGGAGTGCTGGGGTTGGGTAGTGGTTCTCGCCGGTGGTGGTGGGAAGTGGATCGTGGTCGCCGGTGGTGGTGGTGCTCGAGTCGCACAGCTGTTCTGGGCTATCGTCGTCCATGGTTGTCGTTCCACCTAAAGCATCATGAAATTTGGGGGAGTTCTGGGCGTCAGGGGATTTAGGGTATCAAAACGATGTAATTTTGTATTATTATTGGACTGGCCAAAATCCCCAAAACGACGTCGTTTTAGGGGGCTGTGAGCTGCAGTGCTTTTAGCTCACTGCAGGAACTCGGAGTCCGTCCACTGCCGGTGAAGAGGAGAATGTCGAGATGCGATGTAGAAGTGAGTGACAAATGGAGAGATCCACTAAGAGCATCAGCGTCAGAATCTTTAAATTTTAGACTAAATTAGAGAGCAAAAAGTCACTTTATTATTTTAGTTATTCACTTTTAAAATGTCTACTGCATCAAACTCTCTATATTAAAACTATCCCATTAAAAATATTATTTCTTTATTCTAAAAAAAAAAAGCACCAAACTATCAAATTCCGAGCAACTGTTTACTTGTTATTTATTATTTATTAATATATAAACTGTCTAAAAAAATTAAGTGTTCTAATTTTCAATTCACTTGAATTGCTACGAAAATTTTATTTTTTTAATCATTTTATTCTAAAGGGTCATAATTAAAATTTGTTTATAGGGCTTTCATACTAGAGTTATAGAACCAAATATATAAAGTATATAAAAACATAGACCAGATAATACCGTAGAAGGTTAGTATTTTGTGTATTCATTTTTTAAGTGGTGGATTGCCTCCCATGCATTTAAGGCATCGTAGTATATTATAATAATATACTATCATGTAGCAAGGGAATAGTGACGAGGCAAAGAAAAACAGCCACTGTAGGAAATGTAAAAATTTGGCAAGTGGTTCCCACGTTTGAAAAGTCTGATGCAAGGCCAAATTCTGCCTTTGGCTCGCTCAAGTAGCGTACAGGGCAATTTGCCTTGTCTTGTCTGATGTGGATGCTCTAACGACTGGGATTACTTTTGGATACAAGTCAAACGAAAAGGGTTGGGAACAGACGGCAAATTGCTTTTCCCACCCCCTTGACACCACACCCCCTCGGCCCCACGTCCCTTTTCCCGGACTACCCCCGCCCCCCTCTCTCTCTCCTTACAGTTTATAATTTCTTCCTTTAATTAATTACTTTTATCTTGTTTATTTAATTTCTATAAATACACCATTTCTATATTAAAAACTATAATTCAAGAATTAAGTGCTACAATTTTTAAATTAATTTAATTTGGGCGAAAATCATATTTTTTTGATCATTTTATTCTAAATGGTCATAATGAATTTTTTGCTCGAAAACCTTTCAACGAGCACCCTATGAATCATTATTTAGTTTCATGGTTCTCTTAGGGTGTCCATTGAAAGGTCTTGGAGCAAAAAATTTATTACAACCATTTAGGGTGAAATGATCAGAAAAATAATATCTTTGCACTTGTTCAAACGGATTGAAAATTGAAACACATTTTTAATTATTTTTTTAATATATAAACGGTGTAGAAAAAATAAGTATTTCAATTTTCAATCTGTTAGAACCGACGGAAAGATTTTAGTTTTCTGATCATTTTATCCTAAATGCTCAAAATTAAATTTTGACTACATGGCTCTTGTTGATTAGCCCTAAAAGATTTTTGATTCTATGACTTTCTTAGGACTAATCAACAAGAGCCTTGAGTTAAAATTTAATTATGATAAAATGATCAGAAAACTAAAATTTTTTCACCGGTTCAAACATATTGAAATTTGGAACGCGTAATTTTTTAACCATATTTTTTAAAACATTTTTTAAAACTATTTTAATATATAAACGGTGAAAAAAATAAGTGTTTCAATTTTCAATCTGTTAGAACCGGTGGAAAGATTTTAGTTTTCTGATCATTTTTTCCTAAATGCTCATAATTAAATTTTGACTCTATGACTCTCGTTGATTTGAGTTGGACGATATGGCTGACATTCTTTGATGATATGGCTGACCATCGGAAATGATTGAGTCAGACGATATGGCTGACTGCCATTGATGATATGGGTGGATCATGCTATTGCAAATTGGACAGGACTGACTGTCGTTGATTTGGATGAGCGGATCATCAGTCTAAATGATCGGGCGAATGATCGAGCCGTTGCAGATTGGACAGGACCGGCTGTCGTTGAACTGGAGACGGGAAGGTCAGTGTGCAGAATGATCAAGCCGTTGAGAAGTTTGACAGGACCGTCTGTCATTGATTTGTTTCGCAGAAGATTTTATCGCATGCTACTATGACAACAATGCCGCAAGAGATTTTCAATCGCATCCGTCGGCAAACAAATCGTGGATTCAGGGAGATTTCTTCGCATCCGCTGACCAACAATAACAACCGCAGGAGATTGCATTGCATCCTTCGGCAAACAAATTGAGAGTTAGGGAGATTTCCATTGCATCGCTTTCGCTAAACAAACAGAACAACAACGCAGGAGATTGCATTGCATCCTTCGGGAAACAAAGACTTGATGGTAACCCTTCTGGCCACCTTCTTGTTTTCAACAGTTGATATACACAATATGCAAAGATGCATACAAACAAAATGCACAAATTGAAAATGTAGATGCAAGCTAAGGGCAGCTCCTAGGAGGATAGCGCTGCCTAAGGATTACCACTGAGCCCCATTACTTTATTATCTTTTGCTTCTAAGATGCGCATCCAGCTAGAGACACTGAGTGGGCCGGCGTGCCCCAGTTGACATTCAGCGACATTGGGCTTGCGTGTCCCTTATTTGATGCTTAGGTAGATGTGCCCCATAGATATGCTTTGCTTGGCCTTGGGCTGACATGCCCTTGCCGTTCACAAGATTCCACAGCTTATAGATCAGAGATGCTAGGGTAGCAATATAAGAATTGCATTTTCCAGTTTATTGACGTATAAACCATGCGCTAATATCTAATTTGCATTGACAAGTGAATTGAGTCGACACAGAGATATGCACACATGCACAAACTCGCCTAGCTCGAATGAAAAGGAAGAAAAAGCCCCAGGATATGATGCGGATCCTTGAACACATGAAAAATAATGAAATTTTAGGCATTTACGTGCCAAAACTCCCAACAGCCCTTAAACAGGTGAAACTGACACTTGCGAGGCCAAAATAGATGTACAATGACCTGCATGAACAAATAGAACCGGGAAAGCATCTCGAAACGACAATGGATTGAAAAACTTGAAAAAATGCCACAAAGACGGACATAAGACATGAATGATGACTCATATAGGCCCGGATTGAAATCAACACCCCCGTGCAGTCACATTAATTTCGTATGACTTGCATGGCATGACATTTCTTGGTGAAAGCCTCTTGAACAGGACTCAAAGGCAGTAGCTAACTGCTATTGATTGCTGTCGGAATTGAATATGCGCGTGCAGGTTTGAAACCAACGCGCATTACTTTGACAAACGCGTGTGACCCTCAAACTAGCGCGCGTGACTACAAGTCCATTGCAGCTGCTCACACTAGACTTCGCTGAACTTAGAATAACCTGTGAACCATTAGGCCTCGCCAGCATTTCGTTCTGTTTTTTATGCTTAAAAATCTTTTAAGGCTTTATGCTTAGCTTGTAAAATGAAGAAGTAGTTTGCAATAAAAATGAAAGACGAAGGGTTTCCCCCTTCAGACTCCTCCCATGCAACTTGATCTTCGATCCTTTTCGACCTTTGATGTGTACCAAACATCAACCATGGATCCAATTGATAGATTGTGACTGAGTCTCAAAGAGAGACCGCCTACGTATCCCAAGCTAGGGAATTAGGTCAAAACGTAGTTCATGCTAAGGTTCACTCGAGTATTTTACCTCACCTTTTATGCTTTAACTTTTGCCTAGAACCGCCCATTCGGGCCTTCGGTCTAGCAAGCTTTCCAATATTGCCTTTACTTTTGCCTAGACCGCCTTTATAGGTTTTTGGTCTAGCAGACTGCACTAACTTTTGCTTGGAACTGCCCACCCTTGGGATTTTCAGTTTAATGAGTTTCTCTCAGGGAAAAGCAGCACTAATATTGATCCAGGTTGACCATGGTATTGAATTGATTATTGTCGAGATCGATGATGTTTGGCTGTAGCCCGAGATAAAACGGCTTTAAATAGCATAGGGTCCAAAGTGCTGCAGTTGACATGTTTCGCCCCAGGCCAATTTGAACTTTCTTACTTGTGCTTGGCGGAACGTTGTTCCTGTAAACTTGAACATGGTATGAGGCACTGGACTTTCTGAGCTTTGCTTTACATGATTTGGCACTTGGTAACAAAGGGATTTGATGTTTCTTTTATCTCAGGATCAACACCAGGCATGTCTTTTGAGAGACCATGCCAAGATGTCGATGAATTCTTCAAACTTGTCTGACCAGGCGCAATGCTCTTCTGGGGACTGTGTTGAACCAAATTGAACCATTTGGAGATCTACTTCATCTTTCAAGTTTATTTGAAAACTACTATTTCTATTAACAGGCTGAGCATGCCTTTCGTCTTCCCTTTTGGCGAGAGAACACATTTCCTTGGGAATGATCCCATCGAAATCTATCCTTTCAATGTCAGGGTCGACACAGTTTATTCAAAAGGCAGCAAAGTGCTTAGAAGCAAGATAGTGCATATCATAAAGAAAGCCCTGGGGTTGCCAAGTACAGCATATTCAAAACTTGAAACGAAAGCTACGACGTGGAGGGCTAAGAGGCACAACCTCCGACTCAGAGCTAGACTTAGACAACTTGATAGACATTGTGTCAGACTCAGACTCAAAAGTGTCAATGCAAAATAGACGCGATTTGAAAATGCAATTTTTAAAGCTACCATTGGCTTCCTCACAGAGAGGTAGGATCTAAAGGATGTCCGGCCTAAGCAATAGCACTTCGGCTTCCTCAGCTTCTTCGACCAAACCTACTTGGTGCTCCCACAAATAGTGGACCTTAGCCCATCAGTTCCTTCCTTTGATTGATCGGTCTGGTTCTCAACCAGTGCTTTCCAACTTTCAGCCCCATCTTCTATTCCATAACTTGAGGCCAACATGCTAACCTCGGGTTCAGACGGGATAGACACAACTGGTTTGGGTTGGTTTTGAGAGACGATATAGTGGCTAGGGTTGAATATGGTGGAGCTGGGGTTGATTTGAGTGGAGATAGTTATCTGACCAACCGGAGGATTAGAGTGGTGTTGAGGCAAGGAGATGGAAATGACGTTGGGCTTTGGTGGAACTTGAACCGTGCCATTGTCAATGAGATCTTGAATCTCATGTCAAAGACGGAAGCACGCGTTAGTAGGATGGCTAGGCATTTGGTGGAAAGCACAGAAGAGGTGAGACTTGTAACCAGAAGGTAGGACTTTTGGCGGGGAAGTTGGGGTCAAAGGTTTGAGATGCCTAGACTTGACAAGTTTTTCCATCACTGTGGATAGAGGCGCCTCGAAGATAGAGAAGCTCTGAGGTTGGATTTGGGCTTGGTAGCTTTGGGCGTTTTGAACTTGATTGACATTGGCAGTGCGATTGGAGTTGAAAGCCGGAGCATCGCTCCCACTTGTAGCTGTATTGGAGTAGTTGCTATTACCAAACAACGTGCTACTATTTCCAGAATAGGGCCGTGGCTTTGCTTTCTGTGAGGAGGACTCTCCCCTAGGCAGAATTCCACTCTGCAGTGCATTCTCAATGGCTAAACTAGACTCAAAGAAAGTCTCAAAGTTTGCAGATGCTTGAACCAACACGAGGTGCTTAGCGAAGTCAGGCTGAAGATTGCGGGAGATGATGTGAAGTTGATCCCTCTCGCTTGGGCGATCAGTCATTAGAGCAGTTTTAGCTCTCCACCTTTTAACAAAATCCGCAAAGGACTCCTTTGCTTCCATTTTGGTGGACTCCAACTCTCTAGTAGTCATCTTGAGCTGAGAACTGTAATTGTACTATGCAACAAAGGCAGCCCAAATGTCTTCCCAAGTCCTTCTTTTGGAGATGTCAAGTGACAGAAACTAGTGGAAGGCAGGCCTAGAGAGAGTTTGAGGAAAAAGTTGAGACATAACCTCACTTTCCACGCTTAACAGCTTCATGGCAGCATGGTAGCCAAAGAGATGAGTCTTGGGATCACCGCTCCCGTCGAACTTAACCAAGTCAGGTATTTTGAATTTGTCAGGAAGCCTAGCATTAGGGTATAAACAGATGCGATCCAGGTTAATTCCTTCTACGCTGATCTTCTCGGATTTTGAAACAACATCCTCCAATTTAGCTATCTTAGCCATGAGAGCAGCAATGTCAGGGTTTTGAACAGGCCTAACAATAGTGGGGTTTGGATTTGGTGTAGGCACACGAGCCTCTCTAGGGGTGGGATGAACAATGAGATGCCCTGCATGGTTTGGATCCTCGATAAAGACAGGGGTGGCATGAACATCCCCATCGTCCTCACCTTCCTCTTCTAGCATTGGAGGAAGACGAGTGTTGATAAGGTCATTTAGACGAGTGATGGAGGCATCAGTCTGAGTGGCCCTCTGTTGCATAGCAGTGATATTGTTCTGGAGGTTTGTGAGCATGACTTCCAGGTTGAGCGGCTGATCTGCCATCACAGGTTTTTCAGTGGAGCTTGATGAAGAAGCTGAAGATGGGGAAGCCGGCGGCGTGGCTTTTTGCAATATTGATGGTGAACCCGACTGTAGGGTGGCCAACAGTGAACCTGGAGAAGCCTTCGTTGCGATTGACAAGGAATCTAGCCTAACAAGCCTTTGAACCGGATTCTGGAGCAGACATTCCCAAATAGGTTTAGCTCTTCATTTCGGTACTCTCTTGTTTGGTGCAATGGTTCTAAACTAGACAACAAAGCAATTAAAGGCTCAGTGACGCTCCTGCAGCAGCAGTTAATTGCAAAAAAGAAATGCAATGCACATGTCATCATTGTCGGTGTCCTCCTAGACTCTACAACTACAGATGATTCTATCTTATGATATTCGGACGCTGCCAGAATCCTCGAATTTCTTTTCGAGGGGTATCCTTTGAATAGATCGACTATCACTAAGAGATGTCAAAATAGTCTAAGCCTTTGACTATTCCGTTCTCGAAGTTTCAACTTTGGAGTCAGAACAACTTGGTGTTGATGACATGATACTGTAACCGGGGTGGCGTAGGCGACACAATGCCATAGCCTAAATGGTGTACGTGCTGTGCACGATAACCAAGGTGGTATAAGCATCACGGTATTCTCTCCGTTGTTCCTTGTTTTCTGTTTGAAACCTCTATCGGGCATTAGACAAGGACTTAAAGAGTCTTGATTTCCCAAAGTCTCGTTGATCTAAGGACTTTGAAAATTAACAACGTACACCATTAAGATGCACGACTCTTCATTGGGTCATAACAGCGTCCTAATAAGCATAAGACAGACTCAAAAGAGAGACAATCTAGAAGCCGCCCTAAACATGCTCCTACACAAAACGGTATGTATGTACAGTGCATACGATAGGAAAAGCAGTAACACGTAGACAGTATATAGGGTTAGATGCAAGTAGATCTTACCCTGTAAGTACTTGTCCTAGTTTGGAAAGTTCTAGTGCTTTGTATATGCAAAGGCCGGTTTTGGTTTGAGGGGGTTCCATGGACTAAAGCCAAGATATACCTCCCGCTGCTCGCATAACTGCAGAGCAATAGTCAAACGGTAGAATGACTCATCATCGTCGAAGGTTGTTGGGCATTCGGGGTCCCCGGGCTCTGGTAAACTGTGTCGGCTTGCCAAAACGCTCCAACGAGGCTAATCCAACATCGATGCAAATGAGATGCTAAAGAATTTGATTAATGGAACAGAATCACAAATTCGCAAAATGCCTTTTCAAATTTGGCTCACTTTATTAATCAATACTTAGAAGAAACTATATGAAAGAACAATCGGAAAAGCCCTAGTCAAGATGGCTGGACACGAGATCCTGTTAAATCACTAATCCTTTCTTTAGCAGCGCGAAGCTCACTATTTTGACAGACTTTTGTGGGATTGTTCTCAAGTGTATTAAAATCTACGTATAGACTAATATTGATTTGATCCCCAGCAGAGTCGCCACTGTGGGTAGCGTGCCCTTTTCAGGAGAAAGGATTCCGTTCCTCTCCCTAAAAATGCCGGTTTGAGGGAGCGCTAAGCGGGATGGCAAGCGCTAAGTGGGATGGCAAGTGCTAAGCGGGAAGTCAATTGCTTCGCAAATACAGAGTCGCCACTCGGGTTTGAAGGTTCGACACCCAAGGAACCGTATTTTGAAGCACCTGTCGCACTGTTTGATTTGAAAAAAAGTGAAGGAACCAGTCTATCATAACCATATTTGTGTTCGGGAGCCGAGTTACGAGAGAGGAAGGGTTTTATGACACCCCTCTCGCCCAATCCGGAGATCGGTCTCTACTTAGGCATTTGCGAAAATATTTGTTTGCGATTCTGTTTGATTAATCAATTCTTTAGCCATTTAGGGCGGGGGAACAGTTTAATAGGGATTAAAGCTGTAACATATTTTCAAAATGTGATCTAAAATAGCATGGATGGATGAAATATCGAGAAATAAACGGGATAAAATCAAAAACTGAGACTGGGTATCAAAACGGTGCGTTGGTATGAATTTGACATGAACAGTGGCCAACTTGCATGCAAGCCAACCATCGTGCGCCAGACCCATACGATCGCGCGCGAGTTGATATCCTACCAACAGATTGAGTTTTATTCCCTTTTGGGCTCTAGAATAACCAGTGCTCACTTAGGACAAACCAAACAGTTTATAGGCAGCATAATATACAGTTCTAAGTAGTTTAAAGGCTGAAAGAGCCCTACAAATTAACAAAACACCCCATAAACAGTGTGGGGACAAAATAATGGCCTAAAACCAAGTTACCTGTGCAAGGCCACTCATTGGTTAGAAGCAGACTGGCGTGCGATTATGCGCTCCGGCGCGCAAGGGTCTAAACCATTTGACCAGTGTTTGGTTTACATATTTCTGGGTTCTGGGATAGGTCCAAAATGATCCTAGGGGTACTCCATAACAACAGAAATACTTATTGAACTACAACTAACATTTTATACTAAGGAAAGCAGTAAATTGGTTGTTTACATGCTTAACAGAGTGATCTATATACAAAATACAACATAAAACAGTAGGACACCAATCCCCACGTGGTCCAGTGTGCGCAGACTGGGACAGTCGTGCGCGTGAGTGGGTCCGTCGTGCGCTGGTTCCTACCACAACGGTTTTTGAAACCTTGCCAGCTTTAGGGCCAGGACTGGTATTGATTACCAGCCTTGGCCCTGCCAGCCCCCCTCAGGGATCAGAACAGAAAGTAGAACAAAGGTAAGCTATACCTTTGGTTTTTGAGTTTGAAAGAGTATTTTAGCTTCGAGGTTTAAAGGCTTGATTGAGGTGTTGGGAGGAGGAAGAACAAGCTATGTTTTTTAGGGTGTGACAATGGTGTGAGGATTCTTGTAATCCTTTGAAAAACTTGAACCCTTTGAAAGAGAAACAAAGGGGGAAATATATAGGGGGAGTGGAGGTAGGTTGGAGCTGGAAATAGAGGAATTCAACCAGTCCACGAGGCTGGCTGAGGTTGCATTGGTGCCCAGGTTTTCTCCCCAAGAAAAGTTGGTAGGAACAAATATTGCGCTCCGGTATGTGATGGAGTCAGTTTGGCGAGCGAGAGTTGTGCCCTGGCGCGTGTGGGTCAACAGTCAAGCTTTGACCATTGACCACACCTGGCAGTTTGACCAGCGTGCGTGGATCTGGGAGTAGCGCTCGTTAGTAGGGTTTTTGGCCTTTTGAAGGGGCTTAGGATTAGGTTAGGTTCAAGTGTTTTTTAAACACTCAAAGCTCAAAATACTTATCATTCCCGGGGTGATCTTGATCCGTTTCATCATCGGAGAATCAAAAATCGTAAGTAAACTAATCTGGAAGCCCAGATTGGGGTGTCTACACCCACCCTTAAACTTGATTTAGTAACTCCAAAGAAGGTTCTTAGCTTGAAGAAAACTTCATGCTTGAGTAGCTTGGTGAGAATGTTGACAATTTGATCTTGTGACTTTGAGAATGTCAATTGAACCTCCTTCTTTGCCATGTATTTTCTTATGAAGTGATATATTGTATCAATGTGCTTGCTATGATCATGGAAGACTGGATTCTTGGCTAATGCTATCGCTGATTGATTGTCTACGAATATCTCCGTTGCTTCTTCAAGTTAATCTCATTTAGTAAGTTCCTTAGGCACATAACAATGCTATGATAGCATGACATCCACATATTTGACTTCACAAGTGGAAAGGGTGGCTGTCAATTGCTTCTTTGAAATCCAAGTAAAAGCTGTGTCACCCATATTATAAAACAAGAAGCCGATTGTACTCTTTCGATCATCTAAGTCTCTGGTCCAATCGCTGTCACTAAATCCAACAAGTTGAAAGTTGTTAGATGATATGAATAAAATAGGTCGAAATGAAGTGTACCTTTGATGTAGCGAAGAATCCTCTTAGCCATTTTTAAGTACGTCATGGTTGGTTCCTCCATCAATCGCCTCACAATGTACTCCAAATCCGAATAGTATATCCGGTCTTGTGCATGTCAAGTAGTGCAAGTTTCCCACCAAGCTCTTGAAATATGTTGGATTCACCTTTTTTCCAAGTCTTGACAACTTAGACTCCACATTCCACCGGTATGCTAATTGGTTTGCAATTAGCCATGTTGGAATTTCTTGAGAACCCAGGGGAAAAAAAAAAATTTCTTGAGAACTTCCTTCGCATAACTTTCTCGGGAGATGAAGATCCCATCTTTCCTTTGCTTTATTTCGATCCCAAATTGTGGCCCCTCTAGAGTTTACATTTGTGATCGGGACTGTTCATTTTTTCAGGCATGTTGAGCATAACATGTGTGCAAAAAATCATATTGATCAGTCATTGGTACAAATATGATTGAGACACATTTGTCTTATATTTTATTCTCTAATTATATTGTCCATCTATTTTTGTAAAGAGAATGGTATCCAACCTTATTGTCACAAATATCCTATAAATTTGATTTTTTGCATGAGTGATCTATTCAACATTTCAGACAAAATGAACGATTTAGATAACCGATATAGATTACAGAGGACCCACAACCGGAGGCACTACGGGGTGTATTGCTTTGGGTATTACAGGAACCCCAAATCCATATCACAGGCTCTGTTCCGCTGTATAACTCAAATATCTTCTTTTTCTGAATTAAAAGTGATGTATGGTGAGAAAATAACTTGTCTTGTAAAACGGAAAATAAGTATTTAAAAAATAAAAACCTTAGCGGAAAGATTGATAACTTAAAAAACGAAAAAAGTGAAAGATCATACATACTGAATATTGATCCTGGTTGTAATAAATAAACATTATTCCCACTATTTGTAAACAATTACTCCGCTTTACTACAAAACAAGAGGCAATATATATGTATTTCTAGTATCCAACAAGAAATGTAATAGCGGATAAAAAAAAAAAAAAAAACAAGAAGTGTAATACAAAAGTGCAAAAACCATCTCGTAAATTTATCCATGTTTATATATATAAATATATAGACTTCAGATCTCTGCATCAATCTCCAACACCAAATCGTGGGGTCCCAAAATAGAAGCCATGGTGACTCCTTTACGCTGAGGAAGCTGATTGATCTTGTTTGATTCGTCCTCTGTTAATGACCAATCAAATATCCCAAGGTTTTCCCTCATCCTTTGCTTGTTGAAGCTCTTTGTTACTATACTCACCCCTTGTTCATAAACCCATCTCAGAGACACCTGCAAATTAAGACCAGGGATCAATAATTAGTTTCTCAATGAATTTTGCTCTCTCTATATATAAGGTGGGTTATATGACTCATATCCATGTGTCTTTTTCTTTGTACTTTTTTTTTAAATTTTTTGTTAGTTTCACGGTTAATTAAATAAAACTAACTTCTATTTGTCTTCTCTAAAGTTCTTTCAACTATGGTCTACATTTTTATACTTTTCTAATTTCTTTCGTCAAAACGAATAATTAATTCAATTTTTTTTTTAAGAGATCCTAAAAAAGGGTATAGTAAATAGTAAAAAATACTTGCCAAACGGCTTTTAGGCCAACGATATCAAGGGGTGCACTAAGGTGCTAGATGTAAGAAGATCAAGAGTTCAACTCTTTTAAGGTGTTAATCTAATTATTCTAACAATTCTAACTTTTGTTGAAAAAAATTAAAAATAAAAAGTACTCTTGCAAAGTTACCTACTGTCTTTAATTAGGGGTAATTAATTTAGTTCAAACAATTCTTAATGAAACTCTCGTGGACAATTTTAAGTTGTTCTCCTTAGTTTTTTTTGGCATTTTGTCCTTATTACTCCCTCCGTCCCGGTTTGTTTGTCTCCTTTTTGACTTTTTGAGAGTATTTGACCTCTCAAAAAATTGGCTATAATTTTCAATTCGTAATATTTTTAATATGCAATATGGATCTTGTTTGATAGATCTCAATTAGTTTTATTATACAAAATCTTCAAAATAAAAAAAAAATTATAAAATATAAGATATAAGTATATTTTTGAAAGACACGGTTTTCGACAATAAGACAAACAAACCGGGACGGAGGGAGTAAAAAAAATCACATTTATTAGTTTTATGTCAAACTTTTGTGGATTATTGATTCGTCTTGACGAGAGAAATAGAAAAAGTAGATTTCTTTTTTTTTTTTACTTTTACCCTCATTTTTAAAAATATCCAAGATAAAGTAAAAAAACCCGACTTTGGGCTTAGGTTTAGCTACTAGTGAGGCTGCTATTGCTATGGTAATGGTTTACTTATTAGTTTTACCAAGTGCGTAGTGTACATTTGGTGTACGTTAAATAGTGTACCCATAGTTTTATTGTTTGTACTCCTTCCGTCCTGATTTATTTGTCTCTTTTTTGACTTATACATGTTCCAAATTGATTGTCCAATTTCAAAATCAATGGATAAGATGATGCAAATATTCAAATCAATGGATCAGATTTGGTTTCCTTAATTAGCTGGAAACCCGAGATTGGATAAATAAATTGGGACGGAGGGAATATATTATTTGTTCCTTCGTTCTTTGTGTCTTGGCTAGCTTCTCGCCAACTCCGTCTTCCCTTGGGTCTTGGAAGGGATATGATAGTATGGTGCTTACGTGCCAAAATAGTTGGGATATTCCTCATTGATTTTGATGCCAGTCTTTTTGTTCTCTTTAGTCTTTGTATACACTTTGTTAAAAAATTAATGAAATATTCTTTTGCTGTTCCCAAAAAAAAAAAAAGGGGGAGAGAAGAAGCATATGCCAGGAACTATTCCGGTATAGATTTCTCTCTTCGCCGCGTTTGATAACGGAGATAAATAGATGGGATTCGTAAGGAGATGGGATTAGGATTGAGATTGGAAATGAGATGGGATTATTAATGAGAAAGGATTGATAATGAGTATGTTTGTTTGGGATGAGATTAGATGATGGGATTATTAATATCATATTTGTTTGAGATGAGATTAGATGATGGGATTGGATTGATAGAAGAAATTGGTAATGAGAAGGGATTGATAAGGAGGGGAGGTCGGGATGGGATTATTAATACCATCTCCAAGATGGTATTAGCAATACCCCCAAATTGGGGTATTAGCAATCCGATGGGATTGTTAGTCCGGACCATTTTTTGAAACCAAACAAGGTGTTGTTAATACCCCACTCTAACAATCCAATCCCAACCCCTTGGAGGGTTTTCAAACGGGGCCAAGTCTGTAAAGTGAGGAACATGACTTTTCAAAATTACCAACTCAACAGGTACGCTAAGAGATTGGTCAACAAAATAAGTCATTGACCAATTAAGTAGGTTCCTAAAAGTCAAACAAAGAAAAATTCGTTCACGCTTTTGGGGTTCATTTACTCCCAATATCTCATTAACTTGCCGCATGGGCCATTGAATTAGAGTAATAAAAAAAATTAGTAATAAAAATTTGTTTTCGTCCTTGAAGTTCCTTTAGTATTTGAAATATCATGTAACCAAGTTGACTAACATGGGCCAAATGAGAATGAAAAAATAAATAAGTGGTTGTTTTCCATGAATTGAATATTCGAATTCAACGGAGGTCAAACACTCTAAATTGGGGCCACAAGAAGATTTGCCCGATCATTAACTTTAGGGCCCCTAAATTGATCGTGATGCTTGCAAGCTGGCCCGGACGTTTGCTTATAGTAATAAACAATAAAACAAAGTCGACTAAGTGTAATTACCTGGGCAGTGGTTTTTCCTCTAGCCTTGGCTATCTCGTCAAGGACATCACACTCCACAATTCTATTGTCACCCCATTTAGTACCATTGGCACCCAAAGGAGAGTATGCAGTTACGTGAATGCCCTTTTCCTTACAGAACTCCCTCAGTTGCTTTTGCTTCCAAAGAGGGTTCATCTCCACCTTTACCAATAAGAAAACAACAGAAAAAATCAAACCCATCAAACATTTTCTCATTTGTCCATTAAACTAGAGTTGTGCACACGACATGTATGTGCTATATATGGAAAATCTTGAAAATAGAAATTGGATGAAGAGATGTGGGGAAGGGAATTGTAGCATGAGTACTCAAATAGTTGGTAGAATTAAAAATAAATAAAATTGAATGAGAGGCATTGTGCACCAATGCTTGTTTTATGAAAATCTTAGAAAATTATACTTGAAACAATTGATATTAAAAAGGAAACGAAGCAATTGAGAAACTAAATTAAAGCAAAAAAATTTAGGAGAAATTTGACGCACAATACAACTCCAATCACTAAGATTGAGATTAAGTCTCTAAAACATAGTATTATCCTTTGTTGCAAGCGGGTATTTTTAAAGATTTTTATATAATAATTATTTATTTATTGATTTTTTTTCTACTATGTAGAGGACTCTAAAAAGTTCGAAAGTAATCAAACTTGAAAAAGTCTACTAAAGTTGAGCCAAAAAAAAAAAAAACAGCTTGGATTTTTTGAGTCTGTTCACTAGTTAACATATTTGAATTATTATCCATATTACCCTTTACTTTTTCAAGTTCTTTCGTCCAGTATAAGCGAAAAAGTAATGGTTTTCCATAAAGTAAAACTGGTTTTTTTTACTAATGCAAAACATATGCTACAAAAAAGCACACATTTTAGTGAAAATTAACAAAGATGGTGGAATTTATAGTCTGGATCAGTTATATATAGGAGTATATATACTTGATTGACAGCCGGAGGGATTTGGGCTACGGAGAGGAGCTCATCAAGCTTTCTGCAAGAGAAATTACTGACGCCAATGGCTTTGGTGAATCCAAGTTTCTGGCATTCCTCCATGCCTTCCCACACTGACTTGATATCCATGGGGACAATATGGTCTTTTGGTACTGGGGTGCTGTTAATATGATGGGTCAGCCTAATTGGCCAGTGTATCAGATACAGATCCACGTACTCCAGTTGAAGATTCCTGTATCAAAATCAATCAGTACTGGTACATGATTCGGTCGTTGCCAGTCAACACCAAACAGACAAAGATGCTTTTTATTTTCTCAACTAACAGCTACTCCCTCCGTTCCATTTTCATTGTTCATTATTCATTTTTTACTTTTTTGTCTCTTGTGTATATCTTTCAATCTATAATGTTTTTCATGATTTTGACATCTTTGTATTATAGAACAAATTGAAATCTATCAAATAAGATCTATATTGCATATTTTTGGAGATTCACATTGAAAGATATAAGCGATTGAAAATTGCACGAATATCAAAAAAGGACAATGAAAATGAGACGGAGGGAGTACAAACTACTTGTTTTTTTTTTTTTCAAACGAAATTTCATAAAACGATTACAGAGTAGAGTACTATATAAGGGTCACACGTATATTAGTTAGTCTTACAGAAATTAGGGGACCTAGGAACTAGTCTAGCACCTGTTTGATGTTCAAATTATCTCTCAAGACAAATTCTCTCATAGCAAAAAATATGTCCATAACAAACACAAGTTCACATGTTTGTTTAGTACCCAATTTAACAAGATGATCTGCACATTGATTGGTAAGTGCGGCTACTACAAACTAGTACTCCTACTAGTCAATGAGTAACGTGTTCAGCGCACTTGTGACTTTTTCCCTAAAAATACAGCTAATAGAAATATTTGTTCTTTCGGGAAAATAGTCCCAACTAATACCACCCAACCGGATTATTAAAAAAATAATAATTACCGGCCAACCGTGTGTTTATCTTGTTGGGAGGACGAATGATTAGTTGGGCACACCATTTTGACTGAAGATTACGTATTTGTTGCCATGTATCGGTTTTCCGATACTCAGATCGATACCCTTACCCTTTGACCAATAGATAAAGAAGTAGTAGATATACGTATCATAATAAACAAATAAAAATTGTTAAAACTCCTTCTATACGGCTATACGTATTATTGGGCTGCGTTTTTATGAACTTAAATTAAATTTAACTTAAATTTGAAATTGTGGGTCATTAATTTTTCTCGACGAGAGAAATCGGAAAAATAATTTTTTTTTTTACTTCTACCCAAGTATTTTGAGAAATAACAACCTTTTAGGCCAAAAAGTTATTTTTTTGTTGTTGCTAGAAAGTAGTTATTTCTCAAAATACTTTGATAGAATTAAAAAAATTTACTTTTCCGATTCCTTTCGTTGAGACAAATTAATAACCCACAAAAATTTGATACAAAACTAACAAATGAGAAAAAAATCAAATAAGGACAATTTTTATATTTAAGTTAAGTTCATTGACCATATGGGAACCTCTTTTTTAGGGATTTCAAGTTCTTCTCTTCATTGCAGTGGTGTAACCAGGATTTTTATACAGGAGTGCCAAAACTTAAAGTTCAACCAATTGAAATCTTACTACTTTTTTTTTTTTGGTCAAATGAAAATTAAATCTTACTACAATAGTGCATATATATATATATATATATATATATGGGTATATTGCCAAAGTGGGGTGCCGGGCACCCACCCTTGCATGTAGTTCCGCCCCTTGCTTTCTTAGTGACCTTTACTTTTTCATCGTGTGTTATCAAAATTTACATCAGTATTGACTGTCGGCCGACTCTAAATACGTATTGCTTTGTATTCAATCTTTAGCCCGCTACTACGACCTCTTCAAGTGCTATAACTCCAAAAATGATTTACAAAAATTCATGGCCCCTGACACCTGATTCATAATACACGTCAGTAATATTCCACTACTGTTAACAATTCGAAGTGGGCTACCGCTATTTAAAATCTTTTATGTGGTCATGTTCCCGGTATTAAATAATTTCTCAGACACGGTGACATACGTATATAACGTTTTATATGTCTATCAAAATTAATTACTATTTTGTTGCACACGAACAGTAAAATTGGTAATGCACAATTCGATGTGAGAAACTTACTGGAGGCTCAATTTGATGGCCGGAACCACTTGATCGCGCTGACCGAAGCTGCACCAGAGCTTGGTAGTGATGAAGAGTTCATCACGAGACTTGATGAGTCCCAGACGGAGAGCCTCGGCTATGGCCTCCCCAAGTGGCTGCTCTGAGCGGTACGCAAAGGCGGTGTCGAAGTGGCGATATCCAGCTCTGATGGCTTCGACGATCGCGTTTTTTGCGGTTTCTACATCTGCCGGAGGATATGCGGCAGTTCCCATGCCGATAACTGGCATAACACAAGATTGCCCCAAGGTTATCGCAGGCATATACCCCATGTTGTTTTGCAGTACTTCTTGGGAACTGGAGTATGTGATTTGTTTGTGTTACAACTTAAGGTCCAGGGTGTTATATATATACATACACACACATATGGAGATTGGTCCCTCAAATCCTAGTGGAGCGGCCCTAAGATTGAACGTAGTCAGTTTTGGTGGTCTTATTATATTGTTGGCACTAGGCATCTTACCAGGTCGCTGTAGGAGGAAAAAATTCTAGCGCAGATGCATTCACATACCTACCATAAGTTATTAATTGCTCCCGCTGGGTGAATGGCTTTTTCAATTGTCACCACACATTGATGTGTGTTCTATCGCTAAATGTGCAGATTTTTCACGTATTGTTGTTGAAAAAGGGGCCCCCCTCTGAACACATGGTAATCACTCCACATCTACCAACTACCCTATTCAAAAAAATTTAATTATGCCTCCATTATTGAATGATAAAATTGATCGATCTCCCAAATGTTCGGACCTGATTCCAAGTTATCAAAGTAAAACAAATTAAAAGGTGAAAGAAAAATGCACCGACAAAACCAAGTCAAGATACTTTGTTGGGATTAGGGAGAGTATATAATAATTTAGTGGGGTCTCTAAATATGGTGGATGAGTGTGTTAAGCCATCATGTGGTGGTGCTCCAAGGTCACCAAATAAATTTTCGATTAAGGTTATCAATATTCAGAAACGATCAGTTATTTTTTGCAAAAACAATTCGAGTAATTAACGGTGTTAGAATTTTACGAGTACTATTGAATTTTTCAAACCATGCATGCATTAAATCTGCATATTAATAGTTCGAGTAATTAATGGTGTTATTTTTTGCAAAAACAATATTCAGAAACGATGATTCGTTTCGCCAAGAAAATAAGTACTTATTTTTTGAATTAAATGTAATATATTGTAAGAGAATGACATATCTCGTAAAATAGAAAATAAGTACTTAAAATAGGTTTCGCACTTGACATAACAACTAGCTATTTATGACTTGATGTTGTCTAACGATTTTTAATATAAACTTAGCTGTCTAACGATGTTGTCGAAAGTTTTGAAGTCATTCATTGATTGGGTCATGAGATATGATGTCCACACAAATTATGTGGACGGCACACGGTCATTTTTTCCAAAACAATTTTGTTTGTCAACAATCTTGAATCATTTGATTGGGCCATCGGAGTCACACAACATATATTTATATATGAGAAGAAAAACTCCAATTTGTATTAATTAAACTCCAATCTAAACAAGGCATTAATTACTAGTGACAAAATTACTTAGTACTTTTTTTTTGGGTATTGTGTTAGTGGGTTCGGACAGTACGTCTAAGCGAAACTCTTTTAATTTGCCAGCAAATTTCAATGGCCCGGATCCTTATTTTTGTTTTGATATGGAAACGTAGATAATCACTATAAGCCAGACCAGAGGATGTCAAAATCTAGACGGTTGACTTTGATGGTGATGAAATGAAAATGGCCTACATTAATATGAAAGCTTTGAAAAATGAGAGTGGGAACTTGACAATTTCTTCAGTCAAGTAATCATCTTAGGCCATCTATTCTTGACCGCCGAACATGTTGGCGGCTGACTGACTCTTTCCAAATGTATAACGACATTTAATTTCTATCCGTTTATGCAATAGTACTCGGTACAATGCAATGAATTAAAAAAACCCAAATAAAGTTCATAAGCTCTGCGTCATTCATCAATTGAGTTATGAATTAAAGTAAAAAGCAAGAGTTTCTTCTTGGATGTGCACGCCAAGCGTGCCCAACCCAGCCTGGGTTTTTCATCTGTGACACGGTTGGTTATTAGGGATCGATAAAAATCTTACTCTGAATTCTGTACCGATCGAACCAATTGGTACATTGTTTAGCCGATTTTTTAACCATGACCTTGGTTTTTGGTTTCAAAAAACTGGCTAGTTCAGTTCTTTTTTTGGTTTCATGTGATATTCGCACCAAAAACTAAATTGAACCGAACCACATCATACTTGTAACATTATAAGTACACACTATACATTTAGGGTTTGTTAAAGTATGGAGCAATGTTTTAAGACCAGACCAATTTGAGCAATTGAACTGTCAACCAGCCTATGTACAGTCTGGTACCAGACCGATTTGACCGGTTGAACCGTCAACCAGCCTATGTACCGGTCTGGACAGATAGAATAACCGTCAATATTCCAAAATCGGTTTTCTTGGTGAAAACCGCTGGGCCAAAGAGGTTAAACCGGTGAACTCGGACACGGGTCGTCCGAACCGTTAGCAGAAATTTTAGACTATTTAATGCTTTCTTTTACTGCAAAAGCTAAAGCAAGTTGGTGGGGGCAACTTACGGGGTGAGGACAGATGTCTACGTCACTACTGAAGTTGGCCCTTGCGACCTTTTATAGCTGTTGTCTGTTGAAGGAGAGCTGCTACTCCCCCCCCTCTGACACACCCCCCCCGCCGGCCCCACCTCCCATTTCCAATACTACCCCCGCCTCTCTCTCTCTTCCTTTTCTTTGTTTCTCCCGCCTCTCTCTCTCTCTCTCTCTCTCTCTCTCTCTCTTTCTCTTCCTTTTCTTTCTTTCTTTTTTTTACTGTTTGCTTCTTCTTCTTTTTTTTTTCCCAGTTTGGTTTTTTTTTTTTCATTTTCTTTCTTTTTGGTTTAAATTTTTTTTTCTCATTAATAAAAGGTTCAAGTCTAATTCTAGGCTTTGTAAAGTAATTGAGAGAAAAAAAAGTATTTTAATTGATCATGTTTATCCGACTGTTTTCTTTTTCTTTTTTTGTCCTTTATAGATTAAAAAATATAGTTACAAAAATAAGTGTTTCAATTTTTAATCCGTTTGAACTAGTGCAAAGATGTTATTGAAATGACAACGTTTCGACCAAAGAAGCAGCAGCCACGCCGAACAAGCTTTGGTAAGGGTTGTTTCGCTCTACGAATACTAAAACAAAATATTTCAAGAATAACTTACTTTTTGAATTATTTTTGTAGGACCCGTAATAGGCCCCACAAAAATCAACAAATAAATAACAAGTCTGCCAACCAAAGAATAACTTATTTTTTAACCAATTTTTTAATATATAAATTAAAGGTTAAAAAATTAGGTGTTCCAAATTTCAATTCGTTTGAATGGGTGAGAAAATTTTATTTTTCTGATCATTTAATTCTAAAGGGTCATAATTAAATTTTGACTCTAGGGCTCTCGTTGGTTAGTCCTAAGAGATATTTGATTCTACGAGTTTCTTAGGGCTAATCAACGAGAGTCCTATAGTCAAAATTTAATTATGACCCTTTAGAATTAAATGATCAGAAAAATAAAATCTTCTCACCCATTCAAATGGATTGAAATTTGAAGCACTTAATTTTTTAACCATTTATTTAATTTCTATAAATACACCTTTTGTATATTTAAAAATATAATTCAAGAATTAAGTGGTTTAATTTGCAATTCAGTTAAATCAGAGCAAAGATCGTTTTTTTGGTTTAAGGTCTTTCAATAAACACCATGAAACTCATTATTTAGTTTCAATACTCTCTTAGGGTGTTCATTGAAAGGCCTTGAAGCCAAAAATTTATTACGACCATTTAGGATAAAATGATCAGAAAAATAACATATTTGCACTGGTTCAAACGGATTGAAAATTGAAACACTTATTTTCGTAACTATATTTTTTAATCTATAAACGACAAAAAAAGAAAAATAAAACAGTCGGATAAACATGATCAATTGAAACATTTTTTTTTCTCTCAATTACTTTATAAAGCCTAGAATTAGACTTGAACCTTTTATTAATGAGAAAAAATCATTTAAACCAAAAAGAAAGAAAATGAAAAAAAAAAAACCAAACTGGAAAAAAAAAAAGAAGAAGAAGAACCAAACAGTAAAAAAAGAAAGAAAGAAAAGAGAGAGAGAGAGAGAGAGGCGGGAGAAAGAAGGAAGAGGAAGAGAGAGAGAGGGGGTAGTTTCGGAAATGGGCGGTGGGACCCGGGGGGGTGTGTGTCAGGGGGGGGGGGGAGTAGCAATTTACCTGTTGAAGTGTGGCAGAAGCTTCTTCTCCCCGATGTGGGTCTAAAGCAAACACAGATTTCCCTTGTTAAGCCTAGTTCTTACATGTACACTCTAGTTCATTTTACATTTTAAATATATTATTAATATATTTAATATATTTTTAACATATTTATGACATTACTGGTCAATTCCGGTTTAGCCGCAGTGACCCATCCGCCCGGCTCATTTTCCGGTTCGCTCACTGGTCCGGTTTTCAAAACATTGGTCTGGAGCATCTCTCTCTAGCTCTCTCCCTCCCATCCAGGGATGGAGCCATGATTTTATTCTAGTAGTGGTAAAAAGTATACTAAAAAAAATAAAAAGATGCATTGCAATATGAATAGTTATTGACTCTAAATAATTTTCTAAAAATAAAAAAATAAATATATGTGGGTAATCCACACAAAACGTCAAAACAAAGAATAATTTTTTAATTTTTCGGATTGGAAGTCCACTACTGCACAGTTTGGAAATTTAAAAGTCTAGTACACGAGAAATCCACTACTGCCGAGTCATGCACAATGCCAATTGTTTTGGATAACTTGATTAATTTTTTAGGTTAAATTGTTTTAGGTTAAAGTGTTTAGCTTTTTTCCTTATTTAGACCTCATCATTTTTATTATTTCACTTTCGTACATTCAATTTAGTTTTGGAATACATATTTGGGCCTACTTTCTTGAAAAAAAATAGAGGATTTAGGACTAGTATATAGCAAAAAAAAAGGAAAAAAATCTAGCGGTGGTGAGTCTATATAATTAATTCAGAATATTTTTTTTACATGTAATAAATACATTTTCTAAAATTCTTGCTGTGGCGGTTGCCCCTATTAGACCCTCCCGGCTCCATCCTTGCTCCCATCTCTCTCTTTGGAAGTTAGAATTTGATGGATATGGTGTATTAGTTTTTTTCTTTTTTGGAAATTTTATGTTATTTTGGTACTGGATATTTAGTGTGTAATAGCCCGATTTTTGGGAACATTAATTTAAATAAAATTAAACAAAGTTAATATTTTTTAAAAAATCATAATTTAGTATTACAAACAGAGAAATCTTGAATCAAATTACATTCATTTAACTAAAATGGGGTGAGGCACTATGGTAATTTACTCTTCATGGCATCCGTCTTCTTCTACAAGGCTTAGGTCAGCTTTGTATTCTTTCAGCAGATAAAATTGTCCCTGTTCGTCTCCAAAATCTGGGATAAAATGCTACGGCCACAAAAGTAGCACCATGAGCAATTAAGCCCATGATAGCTAACTCTTACCCCGATGTCTCATACATTAATAAAAATAGCTTATTGTAGATACCCCAATTTGGACTCTATGAAAGTCCTTAATTTGTAGCCTTTTGGCTCCCTGATGATGACAAAGGATCAAAACAGGTTTCAAATAGGCTTGAACAATGCTCCTTCATTTTCAAAACAAACCAAAATCACCTTTTTCTTTGACACACTGAGGGTAAAATGGTCACATTTCTTAATGTACAAAACATCTTGAGTTCAAATCACTTTGGTGAGAAAATTAATAGACTCAACTAGCTTTCCAATAGTTTGAAAAACACCAAAATTTGAGGTCGGGAGTATCTGGGGTGCCCCTACAAAGTTTGGTAGCCACTCCTGGGCGCCCAGAACCACTCTTGGGCACCCAAGATCACTGTCGCACCCAATGGGTGAAGATATTCTCCATTCATAAAAATAGCTTATTGTAGACACTCTAATTTGGACTCTTTGAAAGTCCTTAATTTGTTGCCTTTTGGCTCCCGATGATGAAAAAGGATCAAAACAGGTTTCAAATAGGCTTGAACAATGCTCCTTCACTTTCAAAACAAACCAAAATCACATTTTTCCTTGACACACTGAGGGTAAAATGGTCACATTTCTTAATGTACAAAATATCTTGAGTTCAAATCACTTTGGTGATAAAATTAATAGACTCAACTAGCTTTCGAAGACTTTGAAAAGGTCGGGAGTATCTGGGGTGCCCCTACAAAGTTTGGCAGCCACTCCAAGGTGCCCAGAACCACTTTTGGGCACCCAAGATCACTGTCGCACCCAATGGGTGAAGATATTCTCCATTCATAAAACTAGCTTATTGTAGACACTCAAATTTGGACTCTTTGAAAGTCCTCAATTTGTTGCCTTTTGGCTCCCGATGATGAAAAAGAATCAAAACAGGTTTCAAATAGGCTTGAACAATGCTCCTTCGTTTTCAAAACAAACCAAAATCACTTTTTTCCTTGACACACTGAGGGTAAAATGGTCACATTTCTTAATGTACAAAACATCTTGAGTTCAAATCACTTTGGTGAGAAAATTAATAGACTCAACTAGCTTTCCAATA